>DWTU01003499.1:0-10357 GCA_018251515.1 Cecropterus confusis
TCAGAAAGCGTATTTGCCCACTTCACATTGTTGGTCTGCATTGCATACCAGTACTGCAATATCCCCAAAATCTCTCCAGGCACACCTCTATCTCGTAGTTTCTGCCATAGTACGTCATACGAGACAAGGTCGAAGGCCCTAGAGAGATCCAAAAAACAAGCATGTACCGAAGTTTTACGGTTCGTATAGTACTGGACAGTGTGCTTGAAACTCGCTATTGCACTCTCGGTGGAGAGTTTAGGTTGAAACCCAAATTGTGCGTCGCTTAACTTAATATGCTTAGTTAGCTGAGTGTCAAGCAACCTATCCAGTATCTTAGCAACAGTCGTAGCCAAGGAAATTGGGCGGTAGTTTGCCTTATCCGATATGTCACCCGTCCTGTTCTTCACTATAGGCACCACTATCGTCCTCATAAGGTCATCCGGTAGATATGAGTGCCTTATACACATAGTGAACAACAGGGAGAGGACTCTTGGCAGATGAGGCCCAGCATATTTAAAATGCTCAATGCTAAGACCATCATGACCGGGGGACTTACCTTTATTCATATTCTTAATAACGGTCTTAATTTGGTGTGCGGTGAAGTATGAAATTGAGTCCTCCCGGCAACACGAGGCCTCAGCATCAATCAAACCCTGCGAGGGACCGAGTGGTGATCGGATTCGAAAATGATCTTTGAATAAGTTGGCAATTTCCCTTTGATCCGTTTTCCCATCCACGTTCACAGGTAGACCAGGCTTAGGATCCAGCTTACTTGTATACTTCCAAAAAGTACTAAAATTTTTATCAGCTCTAGCCTTAACTATTTTATCCATCTTTATTTGATGTTGATGATTATGACACCATTTCAGGCGGCTCTTGAAAATCTTACGAGCCGCACACATTTGCTCATAGACCTCTCCAGAGTTCGGCCTACCGCACATAATCCAGCTATGTAATTTAAGCCTAGCCTCCCTGTGCGCTTCCCGTACGTGTTCGTTCCAACCACACACTACACGGCGTCTAGTCGGCCCGTTCACCACTCGTTCACTCGTTGCCTTGGCTGCCTCAGACAAAACATGTACAATATTTTTGTACAGTGTATCTATAACTGACCTGTGTTCGACTAGACTGCATGAGCCAGAACTGCATTTTGAAAATTCACAGGGAAAAGTGATCTCTCGTAACCCAGAATTACAAAGTTCATAGTACCTGTTTATTTGTATTTCATTTCGCTCACCCCAAATAACTTTACTACGAACGAATTCCCGCGTTGACAGCTTTGGCTTTAATGCAAGTAAGTCACACTCTACATACAAAGGTATATGATCTGACATGTATACATCTTCTATGATGCCCACGCTCACAATGGAATGCAATGCCGATAAGGACACAACACAATGATCCAGCCATCTGCGCGTGCCATGAGCATCGCTGACGAAAGTGTAACAATCTGATTCAATTCCTAATTTTTCTGTATCAACACAAACCCAAGATTGGTCAGTGGCAAAGTTAATTAATTCATTAAAAAACAGCTGTTTGGGATGAGCATTAAAATCACCCAAAATATACACACTCTCGACATTGGCGCTCAATGTGACAGCAGAGATTTCTCCTAAAACTTCTGTAAAAACAGGTAAGTTTTCAAGTGAGTCGGTAGGCATATACACACAAAATACAATGATAAATCTTCCGCCTATTGACGCTTTAATAGCAGTCAGTCGGGGACTAACACAATCCAAGACAGAGACCATTTCAAAAACTCTCTTTCGCCATAGAATAGCTACACCACCGTATGGTCTTCCTACTAACACGCCCGCCGATGTGTCAACAGAAGACTTACCAGTGTATTCAAAGTCATTGCAAACACTTCCCAGGAACGGAATGTCATGAGGAAGCAGCCAAGTTTCCTGAAGGGCAACAATATCTGAACTTCTACACAAATCTCTTACACCATCAATTGATCTTTTTATCGACTTGCAATTAAAGCTAGTAAATTTGAAATATTTGCTTGTACTATCCATAATGATTCCCAAACAAGAGACTATAACTAAGTATTCGTTCTATACATAAAACGCACGAAACGTCTAAACATTATGCCATCCGGCCAGAAATTATCGTCTAAAAATAAGTCTATTTTATTTTTCGTAACCAACAACTTGTAAGCACAGTACTTTTTATTTCCTTTTATATTTATCTTTTTAAGTGATACTAACTCATTTGTTCTTTCTTTTACATAGTTAATTATGTCTTGTTCACTAGTTTCCATACTAACATTAGATATGAATAAAGGAATTTTTACATCCGCGGCCTTAAATCTACCGTCCGGCGCCGTGGACGCACGACCTTTCTGTCCTAGCAACTTATAACGATGTGCCGTTTTATTTCGCACAACGGTCCACTCATTATCTATTACCCGTACCATTTGTTCACAATTCACATCATTCGACTTTGTTGCACTCTCGCAGACCGTGTTCAACTTCACATTTTTCGAATTGTCACTATGTATCGCCGTAGAAGCAACAGGTAGTCGATAACCACTAGTAGGGGTTCCGGACGCTCCAAGAGTTGTCGCGTTCGAAACCTCAGTACTTGCCGGGGCCTCCACGTGTCTTCGTTGATTGGCTGTCCTTCTTACACCTCTTGCACCTTTGTCTTCCGTCGCATTCGTGTGTTCCTTTGCAGTACCGTTAGCGTCTTCATTGTTCAAAGCAGCGCGTGGGCAGCCAATAGGAGACTTTTGCAGATGCGCCCTCTCGCTTGCGCCTTGTACTTCGATGCATCTTGCACTCTCGCTCATTCCGTTCGAAAGCGCAGCAGTCATCTGGGCCTCAACGCAGGTTTGTATTGCTATCTCATTTTTTTGCGCATTACCACTGGAGACAACATTAGTGTCCGTACTAGATGTCGTTGCGTGTGACGTATCTTTTTTCCGTAACGGGCAATTCTTAGCGTTTGAATCAGCTGTTATCGGCGACAGGTTGGAATCCATATAGTCCAATCCAATAGGTCCACTATCCAGTGGGCTATTTTGCACATAAGAACCCCTCTTTCTGTTTATATTAGTACTTTTCGAGGAGAAAATATCTATTATTGGAGTCACTTTTTCCTCCAATGCATTAAACTGGTTCTGTAGTTTTAATATATCTTTCAAGACTCGTGTCACATCAACATGATCAAAAGTCACAGGCGGGAGCTTGTGCAGTTCTTTTGCCACAAAAATAGGAAAAAGCTCCGGATTTGTACCTTTTAATAAACTGATGATATCGTCCAGGTCCCGTGATATTTTCTTCTTGCCGTCCTTACGACGTACCGGCATCTTTTTGGTACTAGGTAGCGACTCGTAGAGGAGAGTTTTTGCTTTTACCACCTCCTCCGTCGAAAAAGACGTGGCACACAGCTGCTGTATGCTCTCCTCGTCCATGAAGTCCAGAACATTACGCAAAAACGCTAAGAGTTCATTAATCACAATATTGCAATTCGCACATTTCACTGTATTAGAGGCCATTGCCCTCTGCTATGAGTCATCCGCACTGAGCGTAAACGCAACCGCTTGTCGTCATGTACAACGCGCGACCTTTAGGGGTGGAATATCAGAAAGTCCGTTCTTAGCTGACGTCTACGTCATAAAAGGAAACTGTTCTCAAAATTTCATGTTACTACCTTCACTAGTTTAGGCTCTGCGATGTTTAGTCAATACGTGAGTGAGCATCCTTTCGCTTTTAAATTTTTATTTCGAAAAGTTTTGCATCAAACATGACATACCCTCACTGCACGCAAAAGTTTCCAGTCATATTAAGATGCTTGTTACATCACAAGCGAGTAACGAAAAAGAAACCATTGTGCAATTCATACACGGCACAAGTGAATTTTAATAATTATCATTTAGCATATTACCAAACTCGAGGTCTTATACAAACTACGAGGTAAAATCGTTAGCGTGATTTAGAAATAGGTACGGCTTCACCTAGTTGTAGCGCCAACAATTGCTTTCGTGACGCATTTTCGTTTTATCGAGTTTAAAAAATCACCAATTTTAAAGGGATTTCACTTCAAAAGTTACTTTGTAATTTACATAAATTAAACTACAAATCGAAATAGTATTTACAGAACTCTCTGAACGCAAACTTATTACCACCGGCGGTTGCTTATCAAGAAGCAGTGTGATAAATGTTTAGCTATATTGAATTAGATATAACTCGTAATAGGATTCAAAAAGGTGCATTCTTTTTAAAGACAATTAGTGTAGGCATAATAAAACCATTTACACATAGTGGTAGTCACCTGACTACGTCTGAAGGAAAGGAGCTTAACGTTTTTCGAGTGGATGTATGTATGTATGAATATATGTATTTCATCTCTTTCTCTCGTGCTACAGCTCAAACGGTTTGTTGGATTATGACATATCATTTGGCATAGCCTATACATATACAAATTTTAAAAATGACACCTAAAAGCAGGTAAAAGGGGGGCGGCATTTTATGACATGACAATATGAATATCAAATGGAAACTAGTGAAAAAATGTTTTGTATCTTGCAAGCGAACAAATTAACTCAACGAACATTCATCGATTACTCGCTCGTAGTCAAGAACAGGTTTTAACAACTTTGCACATAGTATTAATATGATATAAAATTCCTTGAAGACATTTTTAAGTAAGATTCGAATCAGAAGTTTCAGGCGGTAGTTTGCAAACTTGGGACAAGTTTCCAGAAGAGAAAAATAAGTTTCAACTATTTTTAGGATTCCTTTTGAAAAACCTTTACGTTCTCTTGCATATGAATCATGACTTGCATGCATCATAATTGTATGATATAACATGCATTGGCATATTGATGCATATCGAGAATGAATTATAGAATCGTAACTCTTATCATAGTAATGGCGAATTAAGGTTCGGAAATCCACTAATTTATGCACGGGCAATGGACGACCACGGACCTGACCAGGCTCAATCAATGCTTCTAAAAGCCACCTCGAAGCCATTTTGTCATTCCCAAATAAATACCAGGTGGTACAACCAGTGTAATTCGGAGAGGTGCCACCGTCACTTATTTCTAGCATGCAGCAGTTCTTGCGTTTCGTTGGAAAGGTGTGGTTGCCGGCTAACTTATATATGAGGCGACCACTCAGTCCTCGAGAGTAGCTACGCACCTGTGATCGACTTCAGATAGAACCCCTATTCTATATGAAGTTGTTTACAGATGTTCATTGGCGGCAACCATTTACCATCAGGTGGACTGCATGCAGGTTTGCTTCTTCAATCTGATAAAAAAACAACAAATGAGACGCAAATTTGAAGTAACCGATTCATAGCAGTTTACGTTTTGTCAAAACGCGATTATCGTTTAACTTCTTTAGAGTCTCAATAAAACTATGCTGCGTCTAAATAAAAATTAAACTCATAAATGTATTATAGGTCTATAGGATTAAGTCGGTGAGAGAATGAGATAGAATAGATTAACGCTTTCGCTTTAACGCGTTCTACACTCATACTAGGATTTTCTCCTGTGTCGGTGCCATGGACTCACAAAGACGACAGGAGACAGGTGTCTGGTACTATGTATGTGCCGTGCATACGGACCTGCGTATGAGATACTTACTAATTACGATAACTTATAAGTAAACTTAATCGTCAAACCGTTATTGTTCCACTGTCTGGCCGGGGATCGAACCCGGAACTCACTGCATGTCAAACCGGTATGGTGACCGCTCCACCACGTGGGTCGTCAATGTTCATATATTATGACAAATTTCCATTTCACTACCAATTGCGAATATTCACAAAGTTCATGTTATTTATCATTATTATTATTAAATAGCAAACTTTATAAAAATATAGCAGAAATACACTTTGAACTACTCACTAAATGGCGTTAGCGTCTAAAAAATTGATATCTGGCAAGCGTCCAAATGTTCATCCCTGGCGTGGAAGGTTGACCTTCAGTTTTCTCCGGACGGGTTGTGTTATTAACCGATATACATATATAATATATCTAATGAATATATTGACGAATAGTCCCAATTGTGTAAATCGCAATTGTACTAAAGTTTAGCAATTGCGTAGTATTATTTATATAGTATAGAAGTAACAAGCAAACATGCAATGTAACTGATGATAAGCGGCCACTGCTGCTATGGAAATTTTTTATCAGATTAAAGTAGCAAACGAGCATCAATTCATATGGTATTGAGTTAATGCCGCCCACGGACATCATAATAAAACATAAAAATAAACATAAACGTTTTCTACATTCATAGCCGCACACTAGGATTTTCTCCTGTGTCGTGAGTGCCATGGACGCATAAAGACGAATACACGAACACCCAGACCCAGAACAGATATCTAAACTCATCATTCAGAGGTCTGTCTGGCCGGGGATCGAACTCAGGACCCACTGCGCGTCAGACCGGTATGGTACCACGGTATGGTACCACTACGAAAGTCGTCAAATAATAAACTAATAATAAAATAATAAAAAATAAAATAATAAATAATCAACTTTACATAAACATGCTACACCCTACGATAGTGGGTCACCTCATATGAAAGTGAGCCAACGACAACATCCTTCCACCGAAACGTATAACTTCAGGCGATAGGAACTGTAGTCCTATTCGAAATATCGGAACTACAGGGACGATAGTCACCGCGTCTGGCATATATGTTGAGGACCACTGTAGGCGTTGATGACACTCAGTGAATCGCTGCTGCCTATCTCCTGGATTTCTTCCTATAGTCGCCTCCTACAAGAATCATTGGAAGAAAATAGTGATGCTATTCAAGACTGACGTCACACGGGACCCTATCCTAATCCAATAGTGGAACGTTATAAGGTATGGTTCTTAAACCATAAAGCATACTTCATATAGACATCGACAGTGCTGTGGCAAACAAAAACATATTTTTGTATACAATATTTTGACAGAAACGGCCCGTGACTGCGCCGTAGTAAAAACACGCGGCAGCGTATTGCCAAGTTCTCTGCAACAAAGCAACGCATGTGTTATTTACAGGAACCATTTGAAACCACTTTTGACCCCTTTACAACTCAACTCAATCTATGTAAGCTATACATACATATATTACATGAAACTTGGTATGTTTATTAAACCCTTTGATATAACAAATCTATTTCTAGCGTAAAGCAAACGTTACGATTCAAGGAAGGGAAAGGAGGGTCAGGTTAACGGCTACATGAAACGACGTCTATTTAGTCTCCCTGTGTCGCAAGGCATCTTTGTTTATTTATTTTCAGGTAGAACCCATGTTTTATACGAAGTTGGTTATAGATGTCACAGTGACAGTGACTTTCCATCAGGTGGACTGAACACTCGTTTGCTTCAGTCTGATGAAAATATATATTATGATACATTTATTTTATACATTAAAGAATGATAGGCTTACTAAAAATGTCTGTTCTTCAAAGATTCGTAGGAGGAAATAGTAAGAAGAAAACGTGCTTGAGATTTCTCTTTCTTAAAATTGTCAAAGATGAACTCTGCCTGTATGTGATAAAAAGGTTATGTAAACCCTTTTCATTAAGAGAAGACCCGTGCCCAGAAGTGGGACTGTGCCACTTCAGGGCGGTTGGGTGATGATTATAATTACTTTTTAGTATGTGGGAAATAATAAATTATTAATTCATAGGTATATAACAATATACCAATGCGGTGTTGTCACTAAATAACCATTATTTCCTAAGGTTAAGTATCATACAATTTGTGACTGTATAAAAAACATAAACATAGATGCTTTCTACACTCATAGCCCCACAGTAGGATTTTCTCCTGTGTCGTGGGTGCCATGGACACCAAAAACAAATACACAAACACCCAGACCCAGAACAGAAATCTAAACTCATCATTCAGATGTCTATCTAGCCGGGGATCGAACCCGGGACCCACTGCGTGTCAGATCGGTATGGTGACCGCTCCACCACGTGGGTCGTCAAACAATTTAACATTATTCTTGTGCAATAATGTTAACAAAACTAATCATAAAAAATGGCAGTTCTACCATGTTCAATACGATAAAGACGATAACAATTTTATATAAATACTATCCGAATTCCAATAAGAAAATACATTTATCTTTTAACGAATACGTAAAAATCGTCAGGCAATTACCGCAACAAAATCAATTTCGTTAAAATGAAGATTATTGTGTTCTTTCTGAACAGACAGAACATTACTTACGCTTTGATTACGTCGTCAAGGTTTTCTTTTATGTAATTGTACACAACTTGAGTGTTCTCCTCATTGCCGCTAACCGCTGAGTTAAGAGAGGTCGTGTAGTCCTGCGGGCGGATCAGGTAGGTGTCTGCGATGATAGCAGCCATGAACCTTATGGGATATTCATGATTAAATAAAAAAAAAATACAATTAACTTTAATGTACAAAATGTACATAGAATTGAAAATCAAAAATACATAGATTTATAAAAAACACCCATAAAAAGGATTCTACACTCTATTCTACAGTTTACAATAAAGAACTTAAAATATAACCCTCTGTCTGACGCAGTCGGGTGAAAATACATATAGCGTTAATTTTTCTTGTCAGCGAATATTTTACGGTTGAATACGTCCACTCCTCGCTCCACAGATCTCTATTTAACTATAATAATTGAATTCCCTGACAAGGAAAGACTTGATTTAAAAGTAATAACATCTAATTTTGAAAAAAAAAATGAAACGCTAAAACGCTTTCTACGAATACACAAACACCCAGACACAGAACAGAAATCTAAACTCATCATTCAGATGCCTGTTTGGCCGGGGATCGAACCCGGAACCCACTGCGTGTCAGCCCGGTATTGTGACCGCTCCGCCACGCGGGTCGTCAAATAAAATGTTTCTTTCATGTTGTTGTCTTCCTGGTATTTGATGTTGTAAACTCATAATTGTACTCATATTGTATGTTAAGATAAGATACTCGTACTATTGTTATATTTTATTATAGTGTATACGTTGGGATATCTCGATTTAATCATTTTAGAAATTACTTATCAGGCAAGGCAGAACCAGTCGTCAACGGCAGTGGCCACTAACCATCAGATCGACAGCACTTTATACAAGAAGACAATTATTTTCCATCGGTATTTATGACTTCATCAATAAAATTAGCATTGTAGGATAATTTAAATGCTCAAAATAACACATATTATATTTAAAAATATATTATTTATTAAAATATCAGGGTAACTTAAATGTAATTATAATTGGCAATTCGTAAAAAATATATTTATTAAGAGAATTTCCTACGTATTTACAACTAAATGTTCCGGAAAAGGCTTAAGTATAAATAGGTAAACTTAACATCTAGACAACGAAGTAAGCTATAAAAGCGGCCATAAGAGTAGTAACTGAAAGCATGGAGGTGACAGCTGACCCAGGAAGTGTTGGAGTCACCGGTTCAAATATGTCAGGTCGAGCAACAGTACTCGGGATGGTAACAGGTACCGACGGGGGAGTTGTGGCGGTGATTTCGTCGTCTCCTCTGTTCAAATAGTTGTTGATATCAGCCTGCGCCTCCGATGCCCACGCGATACCTTGCAAAGTTGCATCGGCATTACCGATAACAGCTTCAAGATCACTTCCAATTGTAGCGGTATTCGCCGAAGCCCAGGCTTTGAACTGTTAAAAAATTGACTTGTTATAAAAATGCACTCGTAATCAATACCGCATGAAAATTCCACATGAAAATTATTTATGACTATTAAAAATTTTGGGTGTGGTATTTGAAACCACGTAACAAGTGACACTTTCAATTTTGTTAATAATGGTTTGTTTGTTAAATTAAATTTTAAATTTAAATAAGCAAACAAAAATGCAGCCACATGGGCCTTGGCTGCTCTGTGAGCGACTTTCCCTTTACCCCTACCGTACATTCGAGGGTAATGCAACATGCGTCAGATAGATCGAAATATTTTTGTTGTTCAGAACCGAAAAGCGGAACAAAATAAAAAGGCTGTTTTATATAACAAAGCCTTTACCTCTTGTACTTCAGCTGCTGTCCTTAACCTTGATGATATGTAAGACAACGGCGTACTTGCACTATTAAACCTGAAATACAAGGTGAAATTAGTACATGTTTAAAATGCCGCAGAATAATCTAAGCATAAACATGAACGCTTTCTAGACTCATAGCCCCTCACAAGGATTTTCTTCTGTGTCGTGGGTACCATGGACACACAAAGACGGAAACACAAACACCCAGACCCAGAACAGAAAACTAAACTCATCATTCAGATGTCTATCTGGCGGGGGATCGAACCCGGGACCGGGCATGTTAGACCGGTATGGTGACCGCTCCACCACGTGGGTCGTCAAACAATTTAACATTATTCTTGTGCAATAATGTTAACAAAACTA
>DWTU01003500.1:0-10357 GCA_018251515.1 Cecropterus confusis
CGAACATTAGTATGTATTTGTATATTATGGAACTTGATTTCATAATTCAAATAATTTTAACAGTAGCAACTGAACGTTAATTAAAGCTCTCTATTTGAATTAAGAAGTCAAATTGTACACTTGATCGTTTTATAGACCCCTACTACAATAAATACATATATAAGTGTTAATTAGTCTCTATAGGGAAACTTGGATGCAATTGAGTGCAATATTGTGGCGATTAGCTCAATTAAATTGTATGGCAACATTATAATACCATCTATATTAACAATAATATCAATATAATATTGTAATAGGAGCCTAACTGATACTAGTACAAATGTTATAAAAATTATGTCAAATATATTGAACAAATTAAATTACGTCGTACCTGTCTCATGAGAATACATAGTTACCATAAAATTCAAATTAGAAAAACACATTCACTTGAAAAATAATGAGTCAACACTGTCACTTACAACTTAAAAGTAGAAATACATTATTGGTGTCAAGAAGGGAATAGCACCACAATAAAAAAAAGAACTTACCACTCGTTATACGTATGTCTAGAACAAATCCACAGGCGTTCAATTAATGCCAGAGAGAAAACAAACAGTAAAATAAAGTATCCCAGTGCTATATAACATGAGTTTTTAATACTTGTGCACCCAATGCGACAAAAGTACACGTATATGCCAATAACGTCCAATGGATGCGACAATTTACGACAAACCCATCAAAGTTATTGGCAAATACGCGATCCGACGCATGCCGTACTTACACAGTAGTTACAATGTAAAAAACTTAATTCATCGACACTTACAACTATAAAAATATTTTAGAAATTCTCACTTACATTTAAGAGGAACTGGCAAAATAAATCCTGTAGTTTTCCATCAACTCAATTAAATACAAAATAACCAGATTTTGGTCCTCAGGTATCAAAAATTCATGATGCCATTCCTATAAATTGGACATACTGTATGCGAACCGGTGAGTAGCAAAAATATTAGTTAACACTATATGCACGCTAAACAACGGCTTCAAAATATATTAAATCCACTAAATACCCAATAGAAAACTGCCTAATGTTACGGCGAAACCTCGTAGAAGCGACGTTAAACTTAACAAACTAAATACAGTAAGATTATAAACCGTAGTGTTCGATCCAACGAGCGCCGTCGGCGACTGGCTCACACCTTATCACAATAGATTCCCTTTAAAGCAGGACGACCAAAGTTATTGTCCTTACTCATTCCACTATAAATACTAACACTTGCAACTAATTGAAACATCCCTATAGCTTTATCAACGTACACCGCAACTCCTTAGTATAAAAAACAGTGATTAAAACTTTTTATTAGAATAGAGTATTTGTGCATACGAAATATTGGCGCCCAACGCGGGACCCTAACAACTAACGCTCATAAGACATCAAAATCGTATCGAACGATCAACTAACCAACATCGCACACCGAGTTAAAAGGACACATAGATTATTATGCTATACATATTAACAGTTACAATTTGCTCTACACGAGAATTCTTTAACCATGCGCGGTTATCTTTGACATGTAACTATCAAATTCTTACTAAAAGCTTAGAGCCATAGATATGGCAAATGCCATAATTACCTAACTCGTCCTAACTGGCAACGACACCTATCGACACCATCTAAACAAATAGCATCGTTTATAATAGATTAAAAACACCAACTACGATACACATCTTGCGGAAATAACTATGTATAGAGTGAGTTATGAATATTTATATCGTAACCACACTTTTCATCTTCTATTTTTTTAATATCCATTCGTAAATTATTATCAAATTCGATAAAGCTCTATTATTGATCCGTGTTCTCTTAAATTAGCTCTCAGTGAGTCCGAGAGAAGCGATCTGCATTAAGGAACCTAGTTTATAAACTAACTCAAAACTAACCGGACTCTTCGTTCGAAGACGTTCAGCATCCGTGATAAACAATACGGTCACTCAAAACTAACGATAATTTAAATTAAAAGAGAACCATTTCCAGTCTTGCTAAAGGTACATTACCTAAGCGCATCCTAAAAAATCTAGCTGATCACACGAGAAGTGTCACGTATTTTGTACATTCAGGATTTGAGGAGCAAGTAGCTATTGTAAGTGATAGACTGCCAACGTTAGCAATCGGTGAATATCCAAAGGTAAGGGACATAACATACCTCCTTGCACGATGCCCGAAGTCTAGATTCACTAAATATCAAGTCTCTAGAACATTGGCTAATATAAAATTAAACAAAAAAAATAATAATTCACTATACGAAAATTACCCATGCATTTCCACTAACTACAAAACTAGCGTTTATAAAATTTCTCTTAGATAAATATAATATGCAATATTTGTCGGTACCGTGTTAAGAGAATTAGACGGAATTGAGCAATTGGTAACTGTTAACGATACGAATACTGTGAAGCAAATTGTAAATAAACAATGCCCACTTGTTCAAAAGATGCAGAGAAAACCCGATGAAATAGCGATTTTAAAATCGCCAGTCCAAAAGAGAAAGGGAAAAAACAGTGCAATCGACTAATGGCTTTTTTAAATTAGCCACCAGAATAAGTGACCGAAAGATAAAAGTTACGATCAATCGAACAATCGTTTTGTCACATTTTACATCTTTTTGACAACCAAGATAAACTTTACAAAGATAATATTACATGACTTATACGCTATCAAAGGTAAAGATTACATTGTCAGATAGAAGAGTCAAAAGTTATGGTGTCCATGCAACTTAAAAACACGTGAACAAGATGTATTGTGCTACAACACTTGAATTGAATCTGATAAGGCGATGAAAGCTGCAAGTGTAAATAAATAAATAAATAAATCTCAAAACACGGTACCAATTTAAATTTAAAAATGTGCTGACCAAATTTACGTAACCTTAACATCAATTTTGGCCCGTAGATCACGTCTACAATAAATAAAACTGTTTTAAAACATTCGATAGAGACTATATTCGATAGACAAACCAAATGTTTGTCTAACGTTCGATATAAAGATGGTCAGCACACGTAAATATATATGCAGGACGAATGATAACAATTAGGAAAATTTTTCGAACATTTTTCACTTAACATTTAACATACTGACGACACGAGCCGTCGATAAGCGTTCGAAAATTGGCATTTAAATTAAGTACTGCAACAGATTTGGTATTTTAGTCGTATATACTTTCCACGTATTGGACTAAATGACATTTTATTATAATTACAATAAGGTTATATCACACGTTATACTATAAAGATATGCTGTTTTAAGCGTTGGTCGAGGAGGAGTTCAGAAATAAGTTTTCTCTTATCACTTTACAATTATATTAGAACGATTTACAAATAGGTTTTAGGTAGACAGTGTAAAAATAAATGTTAGAGCGTCACCTCGCTTTGAGATGGATCGAGAAGCGTGGATGAATGTCGCTGGTGTAAAGACACGTGACAGAGTGACTTATTAAGCGCCTTTAGAATTGTAATGACAAGTAAAATATGGCCAAATGCATGTCGATGAAAGAGTCAAAATATCCAATGCAACATTTACTTTTGTACTGCAAATCCCGTCAAATGGAAGCAGTATCAATGATGAACTGAAAAGAAATTGAAAGCAACATGCCAAATCCAATTTTGATTGAACAGAATTTTCACATCTGTAATTGTAATTGCATGGTTGTAATGTGATGGTATGGCGTACAGTTTAATTATACGACAAATTAAACATGAAAGTTTGATCAGAGTTGAAGAGTAAAAGGTTTAAAAATGTTTATCTCTCGTTAGTCCATTAGGTGTTATTTAAAAAAAAGTATTTGTCTGTCTCTGCCACGGGTCTTATAACTGAAAAGTTAAGAATAGAAAAATGCATCAAGGAGAAGCTTAAACTATGCAATTTTTTCAAAATTCAATGGACGGAAGGGACAATTTTGAGCCAACACAAATTCGGGCATAGTACCGATTCAATTCGAGGCGTTGCATTAACTAGCTAAAGGTTTCCTCCAGAACTCACAGCCATCTTGGTTATTAAAGCTGTTTTATTTGTGAGAGCAGATTGCGTTTATTAAACCCCATCAGAAAATTCAAAACTAAACATAATTTTAAATTGAAAATTTCTTCATCAATTGGTTCGGGAATGTTGTTTTTACAATAAAATTCCCTCCAGCAATAAGTTGTGCCAATAAAACTAAAAATTTGCGTAACAAATGATATTTTAAAATTTTATCTCACTCATTATTAATTTTATCATTTATTTATTTTTTTTTTGTATTTGTATTTGTATGACCGAAAATATCGAACTGAATTTAAATAAAAAATATATATTTTACATAACCATACAACGCAAAAATGATATTATAAATTATTTTTAACAACAAACAAATATATAACATAATTTTATTCTTATAAAATCAGAAACAATTATTTCATTCAACGGTTATTAATCACAACAAACTCCGCTCAATCGCAACTGAATACAAAAATAGCAGCTTATGAGAGAAACGTTATTTTTAAACAAAAATAGCAGCTTTTTTATGAGAAAACGTTATTTTTAATTTAAAAAAATAGCAGCTATTTTTGAGTAACATTATTTTTCATGTATTTTAATTTATTCAGGCAACGCCCCAATCGATACGGTCTAATAAGAGGCATATTGTGGCACAATTGATTGACACATTTAACTATGCATAGAAAAAATATAATATATTCCTATGGTATTATACAAGCAAGCATTATCAGTTCATAGCCATCCTAGTCCGTTATAATTGCGATAAAATCTATGTAGGTAAATAATATTAGGTAAATAAATTCATCTGTGTCATAGGAAAAAAAACTAAAATAAATAAACAGATTATTTATATTAAAACAACAATGTTTTGGTTGTACTAATGGCGTTGGTGCTATGTGAAATATAGAAACGATTATTCCATAAAATAACAGTTAAATATAATTTAAGGGCAAATTTGAAATAACAGGGCAATACTATAAAATTAATTATGATCCGAGATAAAATTCGATTTCTTGGTTGAACAAATAACGCAGGTCAGTGATATAACTTAGTTAAAAACAAGTAACAAAATGGCAAATGAATATCGTAAAATATAATTGCATAAGCGTTTGTAAAGATATGTCTGCATGCGGTTTTTATACAGAGTTTATTGTTACCTTCATTCATTCATTCGTTCAATTTTACATTTAAGGCATACATTTAGTTCATGTCACATTTAACAACTTTGACAGAGCCAAAATATTTTAATGTCAAATTAATACAACTTACCATATTTCACATAGCAAAACTTCCTGATATGAAGTAGAGCCAAAACTAATTCTTAGAATATACAAATATACAGAAGCATCATACGATTCGCCTGTCTGCATTTTTGTATGACAAATTGGCACATTTTACTATCTCATTGATTCAAGTTAAATATTATTATAAGTTTTTCTTTCTAACAATAATAAATGTGAACTAGTTTTATTCGTTACCTAACGATTTTTACATTCGCAGTGACAAAACAGTCACATGTTTCAGTGTGGTACCGCGTAGAACATAAAACGTAATACATTATATACTTATTACTGGACGCATTCCATATTTTCTATATTCTAAGAGCCAAATAAATATTCCTCAAGATTACACATGCATTTAATTTGATTATTTGAACATTGTAATTGCACGTATAGTATAATTTCGCTAAGCATGAATGAAAGTCTAATTGGGATACCTACAAAAATATGGCAACAATGGGAAAGGTGAAATAAACGCCCGACAATATGAGCGTTAGCATTGAAATTATAACTTCAAGAAATAATAACTAATCACTAAAATTTGCTAAGAAACTACAAAATATATTAACAATATAATATTATTGTGCTAAAAATATTTTTTTTTATCCTTTTAGAACTTGAATATATCTTTGACTACATGCTAAAATCGAAGTGCGAATCGATTGTACTAACTTTTAATATTATAGTTTAAATACATCATAATGGAAGCATTACATTAACGGGGTTGGTAATTTCAGTGGGATGCGATACTGATGCTCACGCAACTACGACGGTAACGCGGAAACCTACAACTATACTAAAACCGCATCGATAACGGCTCATCCGATTACTGGGACACGATTTCACTTTCAACTATTTCGACTATTAAATCCATTGTTTGTAATGTTTCAGAACTAATTTATATGTAACATTACTTTTGACAAATGATTTGGTAAGTGATACTTTGATATTCTCGAAATTTCTATACTTATAGAAATATACTAGAGATATAAATAGTATCACTAAAATAATAACTTGTAATAGGCCCGCCAGGAACGGTAGGGAGATATGATAGGGTGTATGCAGTACGATGCGCGAAGTTCGCTTTACAAACTGTTTTTTTTATCACAATTTAATATTAAATATAACCTGCACCTGATTTCACATACTTTTCGTATCAATCAATCAAACCTCCATCCATCACTTCAACGGCTGGTTATACTCAGGAGTTGATCGATTTGTCAAACCTACGACTGCCACATTCGATGTCAGGTCTTTTCAGTTCCTCATGAATATCTTAAACGCAAGAATTCATAAAGACCTTCATGACTAAATTAAAAAGGTAAATACATTACCACAAATTCGGTAGCATTTAAATTCTGATAATCGTGCCCCCTCCCTCTTTCGCCGTCATTAAAACGCGACAAGATATCGAACGACAACAGGTTCCTAGTCAAATCACACAAAAACCTAAACTTAGTTTGGCCACACTTTAGGCCAAGTACAAATAATACTTTAAGAAAACCGGTGCTACGGTGCTTTTAACACATTTGATTAACTAGTGACAATGTATTAAACGAAGATATATTTGCTTGCAACTATAATTATTAACCACTGTCCAAGTGACTAAATAGACTCCTGAATATGGCGACATTTAGGCAAAGTGAGCACTAAACGTCTGGTCAGACCTTACGTGCCTGTAACCCGATAAAAAAAAGATGATAGCGGAAAATCGTTGAATTCAGTTCAGTTCAGTTGAAGTAACGTTGGGTTTGCAACTAATATTGAACCACAATTGTTAGATAAAATCTGAAATAATGCCTTACATCTGGAGTCTATTTAATTACTTAGTCCACGTTTTATAATGGGATTGGACAATCTAACAAAATAAATAAACGCAAGTAATACTACCAACCCCCACTACACACTAGCTGATGATTAACAATACACGTAAAACGAAAAATAAACTCTATTGCTCAAAGAACTATCGTTTTAAAGACAGATAATAAAATAAAAACTTCAAAGAAACGAAAATCAACAATCGGAAACAACGTTTACGCATAAAATAATTGTACAATCGCTTTAACTTTAAAATGCATGCACGGTTGAATTTTAAAATTAGAAAAAGGCACATAAGAATTTTTAAATTTTAAATATAAAAAAATATAGCCATTTTTTTTCAATTCATTCTTTTTTTTTGTAATTAAATGATTCGTATTCAACGGTTTCGTCATATAAAGTATAATCATAAGGGTACCTATACACGGCTATTACGATGAAAAAAACGTGTGTACATACTTATTAAATGTGTACGCACGTTAGAAGTTATACTTCTTTAAAATATAGAGATATTACTCGTTTATCTACACTTTAAAGGAAATTGTGTTTAATTATTACTTAAATATATTTTAGGTGGTACAAAGCCAATAAACAGAATACGAATGAATATGTATATAAATGTTATGTTGTGTGGAAATACACTTATTATTATAACATAACGAAAATCTGCTATTATTTGTGTTATTTCCGTCAAATGCACTAAAAATAACTCTTAAGAGTTTAAAGAAGTGTAACTTTCTTACATGTTCCTTAAAACTAACGAGAAAAAATTGAAAAAATTTAAACACTAAGTCGTTTTGGTTTCTGTCTGCCTTCGAATGGCAGTGTAAATCAGTTTTGTGCACCGTTTAGAGGAATAATTAATTATATAAAAAAATATATTAAAGCGTCTTCAAAAGCTTATTGAATAATTATTTAAGCGCGACTGTGTATATGTATTATTAATCAATCCCTTTAAATGTTATATGAACGATTGCTATGGACACATAGAACGTTTTATACTGAGAATATATTATACTGTATTAACTAAAACTAATTTAGTATATGAGGAACTGACTATTATTTCATGTTATAAACATTGGAAAATCTATCTTTACGAATGAGCCTTTCTACTTTTTTGCATTATCATTAGAAATATTGTCTATTTCGCTTTAATACTAATACAATAACTGTAACCGAAGTTATAAATACAAAAAAATATTTAGACATAGAAGGACTATGTCAAGTTATAATCACAGGACATTTCAAAATACAGAGTTAATGTGACAGAAGTGCCTAAACGCTCAACATATATTTTCGATTTCAGTTACAATAATAGTTTAATAAAAATCTTAAACCTACCGAGTTAACAATAATAATATAATACAAAATAGCTGCAGTATCAGTGATATATTAGCAAATCGTACGACAAAATATGTTACCCGTTAAAAATTATGCATTACAATCGAGTGCGTAAATCTAGCTGGTACTAAAAAGCGATATAAAAATGTTAATTCCTCTGGTAAAAAAAATTCGGCAACAAAGTAAAAAGGCTCAAAACACGACCGACCTACAAAACACTAAGCCGTATCATAGCGTTGTGAGAATATAGGCTACAATACAAAAGTAAAACCGAAAACAGACGACCAAAAACCCGTCTAAGAAAGCAACAAACACCCTATCTATTACAAACGGAGGTCCAATTCGACGAAACCACTGGATCCCTTACCGCCTATTATATAAAAATCGCAACCAATTCATTAAATAAATAAAGTAATACTTAACACTAATAGTTAATAACTTCATTTCATATACTTTTTTTCTATTAGATGCACGAAACTTGATATATTAAAATAGAATCAACTAGTATTAACGTAGATATACATCACATTTTAAAAGTTCCATCAGTTTTGGTGTGAGCGAATATTTTATGTCTATATTTTACGCATTCGATGGATATCAGACTATTGACTAGAGTCTACGCATAAATATTCCGAATCAATTTTATAGACCACCTTAAAATATTACATTAACCTCTAACCAAGTTTGTTAAAATGATAACGAATATAGTAAAATTGACACAGTAGACGTTTACGATTGAAACGAGAGAACAAGTGGCGTCGCCTACATTGTAATCGCCCTAAAATACGAAAACTATCCATAAAAAGAACTGGCCAATAAATTGTCAACAATCACAACAAACACGCTTCAATGCAATCATCTGATATCATATCAGGTACTCAACTGTTTTAAATACAAGTCAAATTTGTCCCGAAAGAAATATCGCTCACACCAATAAAAAATATTTGGCAAGTATTAGTTACTATATACCTAGCCAATATCCAAATGTCACAACGAACGAACGCCATGTAACATTATTATACATAGACAGTATAAAGAGAACGCTTTCGAATACTATTCTCTAAAGATATTCCATCATACTCAACAAATGTTTTACAAATTTCAATTTTAATATTTATTTCAGTGATTCATTAAAAATCGACATATACGCTTCGATGTGTGTTTATTTTTTTAATGTATGTATGTAATGCATTTTACACGAAATCTACAAAATTACCAAACGTGAGTTTTTCAAAATTGTAAAACAAAATTTGTTCAGTTTGAATATGAAATCCCAGAGCGTTTCAAGTTTCAAACGCAGTCTTCCCACTAGAATGATATAAAAACCCAGCCAAGCACTAATAATACAATTACGCAAGGTATGCTCCGGCGTACAAACTAACCTACACACATTACATATTTTTTTTCTGTATATATCTCATATATAATATCTGGTCTCTGAAACCTGTGCATGTTTATACGTTCACACTTTTTATAATTATCGTTATTATAAATATTATATTATTTTGAGTTTCGTAAATGCATTGTTATTTGCTTAATTTTAAAAAGTGTAATACGTACGTATTTTATAATAATTTAGTGCTGATATGATAATTTTAATAAGGATTGCAACGACCCCTTTTTAGAATTTTCGTTTGTAAGCGTCTTTTTACATGGCAATACGGGACATCGTTATTAAAAAATATATAATACAATTAAACTAAAATAAATGAACAATATAAATAATTATATAAATAAAATATTTTTTAACTATAATTTTAACTCATTTAATGTCGTGTACAAATATTACTTACAACACATATAAATGAATTATCTCATTATTACTCAAGCAAATCAATGACGAAAATTTAAATTATTTAAAAATACACTTTAGAATTTATATTGTATAATTTTAAACTAATTTTAAGCC
>DWTU01003501.1:0-10357 GCA_018251515.1 Cecropterus confusis
AGATCCAGCAAGAAACTCAGTGGCTTTGTCTTTTTCCTTGTATTAATTTGTGTATTTTTTTTTAATCATCTTGTTTATTACATGGGCAATAATATATTGGTCAGTAGCAAGCCGTTTTGTCTTCTACCTTATCAGAAAATTTATAATATGCTTTATGGCAAAGTTTGTTCTTAATAAATGCTTACTTGTTTATTTACATATTTCCGATCCCAGCAGGAAGTTTATTGTAAAAGCGTATACATTGACCCATATAAGAATTATTAATTTCATGAAGGCGAGTAACATGTGCAGAGAGATTGTGCTTGTTCCTTGTATTTACGTCATGTGTGTCACCCTGTTTATTAAATTTATGAATGTTTTTCTTAACATACATCAAATTCATGGGAATTTGATATTCCCAATTTATATAAGGATATAAATTGGGATACAACAGTTAGAATATTTATTTCTTTGAACATTTCTATAAGTGAGGTTTTTGGGCCCAGGTTGTAAATGGCTGGTACAGCCCTCTCTTGCAATACAAAGACAGTATTGAGATCTGAAGAGCACCCCCACAGCAGTAGTTTTCAGATATCTTGTTTGTTTCATTAATAATAATATTCCAGGTCATGCTAATCTTATTTGTAGATCTTTTTATCTTATTTCTTCTTTCTAATAGGATCTTAGCACAGGATCAGGCGAGAGTCATTGCTAGCCTTGCATACTGATTTAGAATGTTCTGTATAATTATCTCTAAAAAGGGCATTGCCTGCCTAGGTGCCCTAAGCTGGGGCAATTGATATAGGATCATTTCATGTTTCACTCTTACCATACTCTTGAAGGTTGAACCCTTACCCTCTTTAATTAAAACAGCTTCACTGTTGTTATGGTGCTGAAATTAGAATGAAATAAATATTATGATATTTATATGCTATTATAAATGATTAATATTACTTGCAGATTATAAATGGTGTACTGTATCGGGAGAAAGATTGTCATTTTCCAGCCAGATGTGCAGGTGTCGAACATTATTTGAAGGCACTGGCTTCAAAATTGCCAAACATGGAGATTGCCCTAAATACTAGGGACTGGCCTCAAGTCAACTCTGCTTGGGGTCATAAAAAAGCACCAGTATTTTCTTTCAGTAAGGTCAACATAATCTTCCAATAGATTTACTTAAACTAACTGGGACAGAATAGATATTCTTTATTAACAAACTTGCTATTTAAATTGTTACTTTATAATTAATGCAATTTTAAGATAGAACTTGATAATGCTTGAAAAACTAATGTTATAATTATACAAAATAAGGTAATTTTAATTTTGTGAATTACCTTAATTTGATTTCTTCTTTATTCGGATTTTATATTGGATGAATTCATTCTTGAAAAAGAAATTAGTATGATCTTATTTGTGTTTGCAGACAAAAGATTATTATGATATAATGTACCCTACATGGAGTTTTTGGGAAGGTGGACCAGCTATTTCTTTGTATCCTACTGGTATTGGTCGTTGGGATAAACATAGATTGTCAATTTCATCAGCAGCCGAGAAGTAAATATATTTGAATATTTATGATGGTAACAATTTATTTTTTGGAACTTTCTTTGGAATTACATGAAACTCCTTTAACATAAAGGTTATAAAGGAAAGGAAGCAAAAGTAATGGCTTACAATATGTCTGTTGCGATTTTCAAATTCTTGTTTACACAGTTGTTGTATCACAAGTATCTTTAGAATTAGAAGAAGAATACCAGAGACACTATTTTCTCAAATGTGTGCCAATATCATCCTTGTGTGTAATGAAACTAATTCTAAATTAGAAAATAATGTTATACTAATGCTATTGCACATTTTTTTTTAAATAGGTGAACACACAATATAATAAAGTTATAAGTCAGTTATTGCCTTCAGAAGAACCTTAATGTGTTAACTTATTCTCCACTAACCAATTATTACCTAACAAACCCACTTTTAATCAACTTGTTCAGTCAAAATTACTTTGCCTGTTATTTCACTTAAAATACTTATAACTACTACGTTAACTAGTAAGTTATATAGTTTTAACTGTAATATGTATAAATATTTAAAAAAATGTTGTTTACTTTTAGGTGGCCCTGGGAGAAAAAAGAATCCAAAGCATTCTTTAGGGGTTCTAGGACTAGTGAAGAAAGGGATGCACTTGTTTTATTATCCAGATCACAACCTGCTCTGGTTGATGCACAGTATACAAAGAACCAAGCATGGAAATCTGATGCGGTAAGGGGATAAACATTATTTTTTATTTAATTTTCAAGACAATTGTAGTTTAATGAATAACTCGATAAAATTAAACAATATCATTTTAATCGCACTTGGTCAATCACGCTTATACATACATAACTTTAATTACTTATTACAAATGTTTAATATTTATTTTAATGTTTTTGGCAGGACACTCTTTATGCAGCGCCTGCTTCAGAAGTGCCCTTTGAAGAACATTGTAAATACAAATATCTCTTCAACTACAGAGGTGTAGCAGCTAGTTTTAGGTTTAAGCATTTATTTTTGTGCAAATCTTTAGTTTTTCATGTCGGTGATGAGTGGTTGGAGTTTTTCTATCCCTCATTAAAGCCATGGGTGCATTATGTACCAATTAGCCCTAAAGCAACTCAAAGTGAACTTGTGAAATATATAGAGTATTTCAAGTTACATGATTCGTTAGCAAAGAAAATTGCTACGAGAGGGTTTGAACACATTTGGGAAAACTTGACTGATAAGGAAGTAAAATGTTATTGGAAAAGGCTGTTGAAAAAGTATGTAAAATTTGTTAAGTATGAAGTTCGGAAAGATAAAGATCTTATTAAAGTGTAATTCTAAAAGTAATGTTTTTAATTTATTCCAAATGCCCTTTTACAGCATTTTATGTAGCATAGCATATGGATATATATTAACATTTTGGATCAAAATATTAAACTGCATAAAAACAAATGTTAAATTATTGCTTTTTCATTGTTGTGGTTCTTCTAACAAGCTTTATGGGAGAGGGAACACTTGGGTAGGACCTGGAATTCAATTAAAAAATATGATATAAAATAATTAAAAAACACGATATGTACTAGTTAGTAGCAGGCAAGTAATTAGGTTGTACTTCTTTATACATCATAAGAATAAATTTAGGACACGGTGCTTACACAATTAAATATTATTCGTATACAATTGCATGAAAATGTGAAAAACGCGTGGCGACGTTGACTGAAGCCATTAATTCAACGTCGTGCGAAAGTTCCATTACCTATAAATATCTACAGTTACCAATTTATATTACACTGTATTACTGTACGTTCTAGTAAATAAATAATTATCTGGTGCACAAATGGTTAATAAAACTCAAATATTGGGTTTAATGAGAAGGCTTTTATTGTTTTGCAGATAATATAATAACATAGTGATAACAATTTAAGAGATTTAAATGTATGGGAATACTTCTATATACTTTAGTTCCATGGATATAAATAATTTTATAAAATGCTTGAAAGATATTATTATTTCAAATACGCAACAAACAAAAAAAAATCTAGCACTAATAAATTTATCCACATTTTTTAATAGTAATTAATATAATGACAAAGAGATCAAATTCACGAAATGCATAGATATTGGAAAAAAAAACAACGACGAGGTCCTGTTATTCTAGGGATACACTTTTCAATCTAGATGACTATACACACTACGCTAAGAGATATAGAATTGACAAGCTTAACTAAAGTCGCGGTCGGGGAAGATCGCTGGCGCGACTAGGGTCCAGATGTAAAGGCCGATGCACATCCACGACGATGTTATCTTGATCCACATAGAGGCAACATTTTCCTTCGAGAGTTGCGAGCTTGGGCTAGAAAGATAATATTATCATTTACCAACTATTATTTTAGATTGAATACATTTTAGTATCCCTAAGTTATTTGTGACAATTATTGGAATATCATGATAAATGCTCATTGTGAGGTAGTTTTCATTGAACAGATGATTAAATTTAATTATTATTTATTATTATTATATATTGCAGCCATTATAATATTATGGTAAAAAATGATTCGTAAATAAGACTCAGTTCCCATAGTAGGCGTTTATTGTATTCTCTTAAAATAATCATTATTAAACTCGTGCTAAGAGTGCAGAACATTTGTAAAATGAGATACGTACTTGTACCAGTTGGTGAGCGTCATCATGATGTACAGGGAAGCCAGCGCGAAGACAACATGGAAGAACGTCCAGGAGTATGCCACGCCTTCGCCCTCGTTGTCGTGCACCTTGGCCTCGGTGCCGCCGGACTCGCCGCCGTCCGCCACTTCTATAGAACCATAACCTGCGCTCAGTGAGCGAACCAACATGCAGCGGATTAGGCTTGCTTTCTACTGATGATCCTAAATATAGGCTATGTGAAGTAATTAAGTAGGCGCCTTTTTGGTAATTATTTTTAACAATAATAAGAGTGGATATTCCTTGGCCGACACTGTAAAATTACAATACCGCTATCACTGATCTGATGTCAATATTAATTTGAAACGTTTTCATTGAATGACATTTACAATATGTGATTCAACTGTCATAGTGTTCGTGAAAGATTTTTATGACCCATTCACAAAACTAAACGAAAAATTCTAATGACAGAACGAAAAGGACGACCTAATTACAACACATGGCAGATTATACTTCGTAAGCCAGTGACAGATTTGACATGCCCAAGTTCCTCCCAGTCGATAACTCGTAAAATGCTTCAGTGATTTTTAACAGACTTCAAAATGGAGGAGGTTCTCAATTCCATTGTATTTTTTTACTATGAAGCGTGGTGATCGTCACCAGCCGAATGGTTGAAACTCGTCGTTGTCGTTGAGTCCGAGGTTCGAATCCCAGGCACGCAGCACTGATTATGTGCGTATTAGAAGATGATTATCACTGATTTACGGTGAAGGAAAATATCGTGAGGAAATCTACACACCTGAGAGTTCTATAAAAAGTTCTCAAAGGTGTGCGAAGTCTACCAATTCGCACTAGGCCAGCGCGGTGGACTATGGCCTGAACCCCTCTCATCTTGAGAGGAGACCGGTGCCCAGCAGTGGGACAATAATGGGTTGACGATGATGATGGTGATATTGTAGTTATAAATATAAAATATGATGACCGAAAATATGATGACTACCAAAAATCTTACGTGTTGTAATTCACAATAATTAATACTTCCCCTTTTTATTTACAAGATTATATTTTTTTACAGCCTCATACATCAAAGTATGCAAGAGGGAGCAAAGCACGATTGACACGTGTGTTCGCAATTCCATCGAGAATCTGAGGCCTCAGCTGGTGAACGGCATCCCCGAGCTCAACGTGCCAAGCATCGAACCTTTCTTCATCCCTGAGGTATTTTACTGATTTTCTTTTTATGCTATAGAAAACAGAATAAACAGCTTCCGAAACTTGTCGACAAGTAAACAAAAAATGTACTCCTGTTAAAAGATTTTTCTTCTGACTTTGCTGAGGAGAGGGGTACCCTAAGGTCCCCCAGCAAAATTTAGAAAATTGCAGGTATAGGTAGGAAGATGCGATTAGTTTTCTATATACTAGTTAATAAAATAGAAATGACTAAGAGACTAACCAAGTGATAAACACACAGCCGAAAGTGCTGAAATTAGAAACCTGAAATTTTCTACATGAATCCTTTAAATATGATATTTTTATTGTTATGATATTTTTATATATTTTTAATAAAGATTTATCCGTCGTATATAATTACTCATTTTATTAAGATTATTTAGTCAAATAATATATTTCGTTGGTAATTTTAAGAGGACCGAGGAAGTACTCTCGCAAGCCTTGAAATAAAATTGCCGATATTCGACCGCAAATAATACTCATTTCCGGATTTCAGGATCACATAAGAAAATACGTCAAGTCGTGACGTCACGAAGTCCAACCATTTTTGTAATTGCGTAAATAATAAATGTGCAGTTCCGTTTCTTTTGTTTATGTGACAATGTCAAATTGGTCGGTTCTTTATGATGACACTGGAGTTACATATGAAACATGAAGACGTTCACATGTTTCATATTTCATGTTAATAGAGGATTTTGAAGAAGGTATTTCATAAAAGACACCAAGATTTAGTCTGACATCAGCAGCAAAGACTGTGTTACCCTTGAGGACTAACTTGGAGCGCCTTGAGTAAATACTTGTTAGACATTAACAAATTCTTAAAACCAGGATGCAGCTGCTCTGAACACTCCTGTTATAAGATAGAGATAGGTATCGCGGTAGAAGTCAAAGTTCTATTCAAGTATTCTTTGGAAAGTTAATCGTGAATATCGTTGTACCTTATACCATGTTCTGTTTCAGCTGGTCGCTATTAGTGGTACCGACCTGGTGCCACTCCGAGCGTCAGGGAAGAACGTTAGGGTGTCAGGTGCTGGAAACTTCACCATCAAGAGCGTCTCGTGAGTATATGATGTATCTTAAAACATAAAGAATTAAAGATGTATGTAAATTTGAGTAGTTATAGCCTAACGGTGAAACTCGGCCCCTCAATCGAGGGTCTGAGGTTCGAATCCCGGGCACGCACCACTGATTTTTCAAAAATTATGTGTATTTGAAATGAATTATTGCTGCTTTACGATGAAGGAAAACATCGTGAGGAAATCTGCACACCTGAGAGTTCTTTAAAAAGTTCTCTAAGGTGTATGAAGTCTACCAATTCGCACTTGGCCAGCGCGGTGGACTGTGGTCTAAAACTCTCTCAGAGTCGTCTCCGAGAGAAGAGCCGTGCCCAGCAGTGGGTTGATGATGATGAAACTTGATTCAACGTAAATTGTAATCACAATCTCGATTCAATGCATGTGTTACTCAATTTTCATAAAGTAAGCAAGAGACCTATATCTCCAGCCACTCAATAATCCCGAATTTCGTGGATATTATTAGATTAATTCAGCTGTTAAAAGCATTCTAATATGTAAGAACAAAGCCGGTGAAAATATGATAGGATTTTTTGTTTATTCTTCCAGTGTGGATATAGATTCGCTGACCATCAAAGCGAAGGTTCGGTTCCCGCATCTGCATTTCGATGGACAGTACAAAGTCGACACCAGAATCCTAGTCATTCCTATCAACGGACAAGGCAACCTCGTGGCTGATGCAGGTGAGAAACATACATTGTTAGTAAAGTACTATGAAGGACGAGCAGTGAGTGCGTAAAAGTTGAAACTCGGCCTTACAATCGAGGGTCCGAGGTTCCAATCCCACTGATTTTTCTAAAATGATCACTTTTGACTAATCATTATAGCGCCTGAAGAACAGGGTAGAACACTGTTTGGAGAAATGATGCATTTAATGAAGTAAACACGCATTAAGAAAGAATTTTTTGACATTCCACCACTAGTTGAATAGGGTTTAAATATTTGTTATTTGAGTAAAGAGAGGAAATCATTTTGTGAAACCCAGCTATGGAAATGTTCTATGATTTATGTTTTATGAAAACATTGATTTGGTTACGCCTAAAACTGTAAATTATACCAGACAGACATAGAAGTTAGTTTCTTGCATTTCTGTTTATTAAGGCACAGTCGTCAGAATGTATAAAATATAAGACTATTACCATTTAAGATTAGTAAATGGTTTTGGTAGGGTCTGGTTCTAATACAGTCATATTCAAAATTTGTGAAATGGTTTTCTTCTCTATATAATTGGTCATGACGATATACGACTACTAGATCAGGAACCTTTATTAATTATAGGTCGTCCTGTTTTAAGAATTTATCTCCCCCTACGCCCCCTATATCTTCCGTTTGTTAGGTTTACTTAATGTGAAACTTCTTCCAGTAAAATGCGACGCAGACCTTCTTCTGAAGTCCCAAGTAACTAAGCGCGATGGGCAGGAATACTTAAAGTTCACCAGCTTGGACATCCAGATCGCTATCAAGGATTACAGGATCAGGCTCGAGGGGCTCTTCAACGGTGATAAGGTTCTTGGTGAGTTTATTTTCGTTATTTTTGTATCTTCGTTTAGTTATTTCGTACCCGTTTTACGTTTGCCAGGCATTGCCTCTTTTCAAAAAAAGGTTAGTTCCTTTTAACACCAATGGATACGCTGAGGAAGGACCTGTTAGTTGTTAAGATGTCTCTTAAAACATAAACACAAACGCTTTCTACACTCATAGCCCCACAGTAGAATTTTCTCCTGTGTCGTGGGTGCCATGGACACACAAAGACTAATACATAAACACCCAGATCCAGAACAGAAATGTAAACTCATCATTCAGATGTCTGTCTGGCCTGGGACCGAATCCGGGACCCACTGCGTGTGAGAGCGGTATGGCGACCGCTCCACCACGTGGGTCGTCTTAAAATGTTAGGCGGCTAGAATCTCATGTTTACAATCAAGTTCACAATTATTTGCCAGATTGTAGAATCAATACATCCATCTCTGTATGAAGGATTTTTGCGTTTCGATGGAAGAGTGTGGATGGCGATTGCCTCAAGTTCGAGGCGACTATCTCAGTCTGAACGAGTCGCAACAGATCTGTGACTGTACTTAGGTAGAACGCCTGTCTAATCAATTACCATCACGTGGACTGCATGCTCGATCGCTACTTCAATTTCATGAAAAATATCTTATTTTTAAAAATACATTTACTTTTCAAATGAGTTTATTTGATCTTTATTAAACTAACATACTTTTTTGCCATTTCCTAAAATAATTACTATTTTACAGGCGATGCTACAAACGCAGCTATCAATGAGAACCGTGGTGAGTTCCTCAAGACCATGAAGCCTTACTTGGAGAGGACTGTCTCCAAGATCCTTCTGGACTCCGCCAACAAGATCGTCAAGGGAGTTCCCTTGGACGACCTCCTGCCTAGGCCTTGAGATTCCGTAGGGATGACTGAATGTTTGTACAGTAAGGTTTAGGTGTCTCCTGAAATGTATGAGAGGTTTTGAGTCTTGGGTGTTATTAACGTCTCAATTTCTGTTTTGATATGATTCTAATTGCTTCTATCTTTGGGGCAGCATGAAGGAGTTTTTTCTTTGGTTTCAATGGAATCTTTGCTGTGATTTATCAATTTTGAGGGTTGTGTGCCGAAATTGTTTAATTTCCAATGCAATGAAATTGCTTGATGTCGTTAAAACTCCTGAAGTTTCTTAATTCTCGGAAGCCGAAAATCGACATTTTCATTAACTGAAATTGAGACGTAAATGAGCGGTGATATTGAGTAATTATAATAATTTCTTTGATTAAATAAGTTCATGAAATTGAAACTATTTACATAAGTTACATTTTGTGAACAACATTTTTCAAAGAATACAGGCGGGAAAGGTTTTTACAAAACTTTTGCACTTTTAATTTTTGTATAATAAATTATTAAAGTGCATTTCTGCCTTCCGTCTTCAAAATTGTAATAAAGGAGGAAAGTGAATTAATTTGGCAATATGTTAGTTAATTTTATATTATGTTTTGTACAAGTACAAAGTCCTTAATATAGAGACAAAACATAAATATAAGTATAAAGTTTACTTATTTGTTTATAACTTCAAAGTTTTAAATAGTTGGGTGAAGTTAGCGTTAAGTTTTGTTTAATAAAATAAGGATGATTGTTACATGCCAAAGTTTTCAATAAAAATTGATAAATACGTATGTTTTTAATTTCATAAACACATTTACTGCTGGACACGGGTCTTCTTTCGGGTGAGAGAACTTCAGCATGTGGGACACACTTGCTTACCAATTTGTAGAAATCACAAACCATTTGGAACATTATGTGTGACTTTTCTAGAACCGTTGTGATTTAAACCTCGATGATACGATTAAATAAAGAAACAAATTCATAAAAAACATATAATCACAAACATATAAATGTATAGGATTATGTACACATATGAATATAATAGACAGAATACATTGCACAGTATTGATATTAATAAATAATATAATATTTAACATAAAATATAACTAAGTTTTAAGCTTACTAAAAATAATAAACCTAATTTATCCTAATACTTCCAATACTTTATATTCATCTCAATCTCTCGTAGGCTACTTTTTATAATTTTCACTTCTGCGGGTGTGAATTCCACACACACAATTTTATTTTTGTACACACACACATAATTCATATGGCAAGTGAGGAATAATCAGTAAAACGCATACAACGGAAATATCAGAGGTGTGTGCTTGATTTTCGAACTCCGGATCGTCTGATTACTAGTCTTTCGCGTCACTGAGTGCAAGCAAGCGCAAAAAAGGAGCAGATGAGCATGCGGTTCATCTGATGGTAAGTGGCCACTGCTGCCCATGGACATCTGTAATGATCCCTAGGTAAGATCAGTCTTACTTGAGGTAATCCACAGATGCGTT
>DWTU01003502.1:0-10355 GCA_018251515.1 Cecropterus confusis
AGAAACCGCGCGCGCTCTACACGCACGCATCCACCTTCAACGCTGATGTCAGTTGCTATCAGTCCTCTCCGAAACAATTCTTTAATGTTAAATTTATACAAGGACTACAATTTCGGCTGTATGTAATCATGTCAAGTTACATGTTTTAAACGCGGGTGTAACTGCAGAGCGCAGGTTGTAAGGAATAATTCTTCAAACGATTTGTTTTTGTCGACAACTTTCGGAACCTTTATATTGTATTACGGACCTCCCCTTAGCATATTCTAAAAACATTGCGGAGATTAGCCAACTTTTCTTTTTTCGCCAACCCGATCACTGTTGACACGTCTCCCTTTAACAAAGCTATTCTACGCGCACGATTATATCTACTGTTAAAGGGAATTCTATTTATTTTTTTTACCCTCGGCTTTACCTCTTGCACGTCTCGGTATCGCAATAAATTACCCAGCTTTAAACAAACAATGGCAATTTAGTCGCAATAAATCTTTTCGCGCTTGTCGGCGGCACTTGCCTTCCTTGGAGCCCTAAATTAGGTCCCTACCAACTGCTGGTTACTAAGGAAAATTTTACCTTAAATTTTACCAGTTTACTAAATTATGGGTACGTGTCCAAAGTCTTGATTTACCCTTGACTCCTAAATTTTTCCTACGTTTACCTTTGGTATTCTGAACTCATTTCTGAAAATTCGGGAATAGTAATACCTGTTCCAGGCGTTCGAATAAAGTCTTAAAGGGTAGCACCGTATCTGTGGTTGATCTCATATGGAGACTAAACTTTCTTAGATCGAGACTCTATGCTTCACAATTAAAAAGACTAGCTTATTCCCGCGGCTCCGTCCGTTTCAATCACGTACACCACGATAAAAAGTATCATTTTTTATTCAAGTATTTTTTATTAGGTAACTATCCTAACTAAGTAAAATTCATCCGTTGTCCACTCTAACCAAGTACCTCAATATGAGAAGCCGAAATACTGCACTCCATTACACTGTCCTTGCTTAGAAAAGCGTTGATGAAACAGATTCGATTAATATTTTTATATACATTCACACACACACACACCCACACACATCTAATCAAACTTACACTTTTATGCACTTTTTAAAAATGCTTATGCTTCAAAACATTTCAAACTTTTGCACTGTGATCTCTCAAATGTATAATTAAGTAATACCTAATACAATATACTTCTAACAATTACAACTTTCTCGGAACGAGGGCCTGGAGATCTGTCATACAGGTTACCCTAGTACGGACTCCAGACTCTCACAAAGCAAAATACTAACTTAGAACTTAACATAGTTTATAAATAAGACTGCTTTGTGATGGGAGAATAAAGTTTTATTCTATTATTGTTATGTTATTTCCTTCCCGGAGTTGAAAAAGTTTATTACCACGTTCAGTGACACCTACACTCCATGTGTGTTGTTATAATTTTTACCGCGGTGCCAGCAACACGCCTGGCGCGCTCAAAGCACTTCAAAAAAGCAAAAAAGCATTCGTTATATCAAAATGGCAATGAACATGTTAAGTAAAGGTTCATACACAAAAAATATATATAGTTTACTATCAAGCAGTATAGCCGTCTCTGTGTTGTATAAGTTAGAGGTCCAATACAAGTTAACGTGTACCTAGTATTGATATTCGATATTCCAATTGTGACGCAAAACTGTGGTTGTGGCTTGTTTAGTCTAGTTCGCTACAGGTTAGTCAGTGTGGTTAGTTACTAATAATGTTGTCAAATCATACAATAGCTGTTGCCAATATGACTTTCTGTTTTATACAGCCATAATTCCAAGCTAGGGTCTTGAGTTTTCTCTTTTTTTTATCAGATTGATGTAGCAAACGTGCATGGTGTCCACCTGATGGTAGGTGTTTACTGCCGCCCATGGACATCTGTAATCGTTCTCAATTAAGATCGGAGTCTAACGTGAGGTTGGCCTTAGATGCGTTGCTAGCCGGAGGAATAAGATCGTCTCGGATAAGTATATCTTCCTTACGACACCCTCCAGACCAGAACAGCAATGCATACCACTGCTGTTACTAGGCAGAAGTAGGTAGGCGGTGATGCTTCCGATGTCGAACCACATAATGTTCCGAACCTATAAAAATAAATACTTATTGCGAGTATAGAAGGTACAATCCACCCCAAGTCTAAATTTATAACTTAGATCTGTCTATCCGTGCTTTCTTTCCGATCTTGCAGTCCGACTTATAGTAAGTGGTAGCTGCGTCGTTTGGACACCTGTAATCAATCCCTCGTAGATTCAGAGTCCTCACTCCTACTCTAGGTCGGGATACCACTGAGGACTAAGTTGAAACACAGAAATCAGCTACGCCTAACATTGTTGTTACAAGGCAGAAATGGGTGTGGCAGCGGTACCTCCGGAGTCGAACATAAAAGCGTTGTAAAACTTACTGTACTTGTACCTTTAATACTAGTGACTAAGATCTAATTTAGAACCTTCCAATGTACACTTCACAATTCGTAAGAATACATCCATACAATTCAGTACAGTTCAGTATACGAGTCATACAAAAAACAACCAAAAAATCGTAACAATTTTTAATAACGTAAGCAACTCTGCGGAAAAATTAAAACGGTGCTAAGGAATCCCCAAGTAGATTTTTTCCTTTTCATGTTATAACTTCTGAAATTTAATATTATCTAATTAAATTAGAGCAAAGTTTATAATGACAACTGTCCTCCTAACGGGTTCTAACCTCGTATCTACAGGGACAGAATAGAGCCTTTCATAAGAGGCGACTAAAAGGGGGCTTCCGGTTTTACGTTGCTATAGGTAGCCGTAAGTGAATTGCGACCACCGCAATGTTCTTTGTAAAGGGGTTCGAATGTTTTTGTCAGAAGCTGACATATACCGCTCGCTGCCATTTTAATTATACTTGTTTATATACGTGAAGTATATTTATACAAACAAAGGTAACACCAATAACATACTCAGAAAGTGTCACGTTACCGAGTTATTTGGACGTCACAAGTGATATTTCTCATATGGCGATCGTTATGGAAGTAAAGATTGCCGATATAGAGGTTATTGAGATATTTCGAAGAATATCTCGTATTATCGTGCGCCGCAATTAAAAAAAATTGGGACATCGTTCTTCTAGCTTCCGATTGTTTGTGCCATGGGTGATGATGGCAGGTAGCAGACAGATAGCAGGTAGTACGATCCTTCTGCGAAGCAGTAATGCTCGCGAAGGCAGTGGCGGGTGTCGCCAGGGAGGATGATGCATCTTCCTACCCGCCTCTCCCCTTATTTCATGAGCCCACAGAGAAAGATTTAGGATATCAAAATTCAGTCATTAGTGTTCTAGTTGTCGTCTGTGCATTCCGCACGTTCATGACGCGAGGGACTTCCATGACCCGAAAACGAGAGTCCAGAGAAACGCCGTGGAGTTTTAGTCTACTTCTGTCAGAGTCCGATAGAAACAGTCTCATAAAGATTTCTCTTCGCTAGAAACCACTATTAGGATTCTGTCCTGTAGAAAAACAAAATTGCAAGTATAAATTTGGTATTTTCAATCTTACGTATGTACAACATTTGTAGCAATCCTATAATACCGAGATTATTCAATAAAAATTACGATACGATTACCATAAAAAGTTGTACATAAGCAATGACCGCATCATATCTGCATTTTTCCGAAAACAGTGTTATCTAGAATCTTCGTCAGTTGTTTTCGACACAAGTCAGAATTATGGCTTGCAAAACATTGTTATCTGTACCAATTTAAAACACGTTTTGGATATAATTATTATATTATCTTTTCCATTCTATACCTAACAGCGTTTCTCAACCTTCCAGTAGCCTTGATTCTTTGATTTTCATATGAGCTCACTGTGATCCACTAAAAGATTTTAAACCTTCTTAGTGCATGTAAGGATAAAAACTCATTTTCATGTCCATATTGCTTTAACTGTATTAAAGTAAAAAACGACCAAGTGATAGTGGGAAGCATACAGAAAGGGTTTCGTACGTAAAAATAATTTTAAAATACTTATTGACCTTTTAACTTATCCTAACATCCGAAAACTAAAGAAAGTAAACTTACACAACATTAGTCAATGAACATCATTATTACATCAAAGAGGCGTAATGTTCGCGTTGACAAAACAGAAGCAAAACGTCTGTTGGTCATTTACGATCATGGTATCTTATTTTCGTGACCCGGTGCCGAGTCAGGAACGTGGTGACGAACATCTGAATTTGTCTTACCACCCTAACTCATAAGTCATAATTAATATTGTACTAGTGCAATACGTATTAAACATTTTTACAGTCGCTGATGTGATAACAACCTATTTTGTTGGCTGTCTGTTTTATTTTATCAGCCTGTCCTCCATCTCTCCATTTTCAAACAAGCTAGTTAATCAGGTCAAAGGTCATCGCCACTCCACGCCTAATCGGGTATAACTTCGTCAACAGGCCGTTAATTCGCCTCTTATCTTAATTACAGGCAACCTTGCGAGATCTTCTCTGTTTAGCGTCGTTCCACCTAAAGTTTGGCCTTTGAGATATTTACCTACATCTTTTTTGTTTTACCTGTTTCAACTATCTGGTTGAACGCGGTTGTACATAAATTTATTTAAATTGTAAAATAGAATAACATTAAATTTGTGAAGGCAAAATAAAAAAAAAAACGGCTACTACACTTGCCATAAATTGTAATACATAAATGATATAATATATAATAGTTACATAATCACACCTGATTTCAAATGATCAAATGAACGTCCATTAAAATGTCTTAAATTAAATGTATTAGAATGTAATAATTATACTCGCATATACACGCTAATTTATAAATATATACGGTATTGAAAACTTTAAAGTATAAGTAACGTTTGAAGATTATTTGTATCTGTTTTACGCAACCGAAGTTTATTTAACTTTAATTTTTCTGAATGAAAATGTTTCCGCTATGAGTAGATTTTGGTTGGATGGATGATAAGTAGATTTATAGCGTAGAGTACCGTAATAGAATTAGAAAATGAACTTTTTATTTCTAATAATCTTGTCAATTATCCGAACTACCCTTTACACACTTTTTATTCCAAGCGACCATTTTAATCCTCGGAAGTAGCAAAGAATCTGTGATTGACTTCAGATAGAAGTCTGTTCTGTATGAAGATGCTTATAGACGGCCATCGGCCACAGTGACCAATTACCATCAGGTGGACTGCATGCTCGTTTGCTATTTAAATTGCAAAAAAAAACTCGTGATCATAGGTATCATTAGTGAATTTATAATAAAATGACACTTACGTTATGAATATGGATTAAGTCTTCGACTACTTTAATTAGCTAAATGTCGTCATCACTTTACCTCTAATAGGGTCTAATTTCATCAGTAGACAGCTAATCCGCTCTTAATTTCACGTCGCGGCCTCGGTCGCTGCGGGGTTTGAAGTTTTAAGATGTTACCCACGTCTGCATCTGAAGGCGTCTTTGTTTCAACTCTTACAATTAAATGTTTGCGGAGAAATGTTTGAAATACCTGCAGAGTCCTGAAATGTAAGAATTTTGCCGTCTTGCTCGGGAAGACGGGATTCAAATTCAGGGCATGCCGCTTCACAAGTTGCGTAGAAGACATTAATTGTCGTTACCGTTAACGGTAAAGGATAATATCGTTAACCCTGGTCGACGGTTTTCCATGATGTTTTAAAAGATATACGAAACTAACACGTATTGACTTTGGACGGTCAGCGTGGTGAGCTGTGACCTAAACCCTTTTTATTTAGAGAATAGACCTATAAGAGAATAAACTCAACCTACATCAGAGAATAAACCTAGAATAGAGCAAAGTCATCAAAAGGTCATCAAAAGTCAGTCAGCTAAAGGGATAATAATAAGATGGTGATGATGCAATGGGACGCTAAGATGAAATAGGTATTTCATCTAAGTCGTTCATTGTAAGCGCGTTCTCATTTGTATAGATTTAAGTTGCCTAAAGGTCGGCTCACTTCAGAGTATTTCTTCAGAACAAAACATTGATTTTCTTATATGCCGAAGAGGCATTGTTCACAGCACCCGTTGTTAATATGTAAGATGCGCCTGACGTTTATTTTGCATTGAAATTCTTCTAATATGGTCAATATAATAAGGTTATTAGGTCGGATTAGTAAGTAATTTCCCCACACATCTATAAGATCCACTGCTTTTTTTCTGTTGTTCCTGTTTTTTATTTACTTCATAGTCTTTTTGTGTACTTTTAAATATATTATGTTTATATTCATACAAAAGTTTTCTTGGAATGAAATTATCAATATCATCTTACCCGACTGCGTCGGGAGGAGGGTAATGATTTTAGGGTAATGACAAGCGTATGTATGTATGTTTGTTTGTATGTATGTCCCTTTCTTTGGCACGCGCTAGAAGTCGGTTTCCATTTTTTGTTAAAAAATAGAAACGGTCTTCTATAATATTTATTGTAATATTTATTACTATTTCAATTTAAAAATACCTCACAGGAAGGTACAATTCTTTAATGGTTAGTATTAAGACGTACCTTTGTCAGCTTAGCGTCATGAGATGATAACGACTATATGCAAATGTTTCAATAGCTTTAGAAAATATATGAAAAACATTGTTAATCATCCCTAGATCCCGTCATCAGATCCTGATTTGGTGTCTATGGGATCCCCTCAGGAGTATACTCTCTTTAATAAAAAATAATTTTGAGAATCGGTCCAAAAATGGAGGACAAATCGTTGAACATACATAAAAAAGATACATACAGTCGAACATAGAACCACCTCCTTTTTTGAAGTCGGTTAATAAGTCGAATAATTGCTAAATTAGACTGCATTACAAAAAAAAAAAAACAATAAATTAAGTTTATTGAACTAAATTTAAAAAAGTGATAAAGTTTGCATATTCATGAAAACTATGAGATGCAGTGTTTATATTAAGGATACTAGTAACTGGAGACAGTCTACGAATAGTAGGTACAAATTCTAACTTTCCCGGAGAATATCTCGATTGTTATCAGCGTATTATAAGTACAATCTATAAAAATACTACCTACTTATTAAAATCGCGCTAACTATAACCGACGGGTTCCCGCTTTCTCATGAACTCGATGGGCGGTCTCCGAATACCAAGAGGACTAAATTTACAGTAAGACCAAATGCTGTATCGCTGCAATGTGTGCTGTGCTGTATTCGACAACACGGGTGGGCACTGTACCCACTGAGAGAAAAGCCCGAGCAAGGAGGGGTTCCTCGAGCTCCACAGACGCTGCGCCACACGGCAACGTCATCACGGAGAATAGCATGATCAAAGCAAATATGTTCTTGCTGATTTCAAATGAGTAAGAATCTAAACAATGGCTCATTTGATTAGTCATCAATTATTAGTTAAAAAGATTTTTAGTGAAACATCTTAATAGCATATCTTGATTGTTACTTTGGTATAAAACATGCAATCGTATCATGGACTTCAACCTTTCAATTTTCCAGAATCATATCTAAAGCTATTGTTAGATGAAATACAATGGACTTATCATTGTTTAGCGACAATGTCGTATTCTCAACGCTATTTTTGCATCAAATCTTACGTAACCTGTTGATCTTTGAACGACTGCACTTTGATGACATAAATTGCGACTCCATTGTCGTTGAAATAGGTATCAACATTAGCAGGTTCTGTTTACATTAGGGACAGAGACAATATGAATGCGAAGACTAGTTGAGTTTTGCAAAAGTTTTGAATCGTCATCTATCTTACTTCATGCTAATATTATAAGGCGAAAATGTGTCAGTTACTCTTACAAGCAAAAACTACCGATCGGATGTAAATGGAATGTAATTCGAGTAGACGTAACGTAGAATATGTTTATAAGTCATAAGCAATCTCTTTAATTTTATCCAAAATCTAATTGTAGATTGTTTTTTTTTCTCTTTTGCAACGTGGATGAAAGGACAGAATGAGCAACAAATTGTAAATGGTCTGCCTACGGCATGCATATATGCAAACATATGTCATGTCAGTATTCTGTGAGCCCTCCGTAGCCATAAATATAAAAATGGGAATAACAAAGGTTAACACAAGCATTAAAATATATTATATATATTTAAATATTGGAACCATCGCTTATTTAGTTTACTTTTAAAAGCGAAATTTCAGCAGAGTCACATTTATCCTATACAAGGCACTGGTTTGACACGTAAGGGTCCTATCATCTTTATCTTACAACGTTCACCTGTTAATCGTTCCCAAATGACAATCGACACAGTCGTAGATAACAAATTTGAAGCGAAGGTAGGTCGAACGTTTCAGATAGTAAACTCATTGCCCATTGTACAGTTGCATATCAGATTGTGGGGCCAACATAACGGCCTTACGATAAGATTGCGGCTCTTCCGGAGACGATTAGGTATCGTGCTTACAAATGATTACCGTGATTAATTACGAGTGGCACAAAGCAGAATACTATAAAGTATTTATGTGGTCACAGATTTCATGGATATTTATAGCTTGCTTTTATGAATGACGCCTTCATAGTGATGAGGGATTCCACCAATTTAAAAGGAATTCTTGTTAGTAATATAAATTTTAATTTGTATCTGCATAACTTTTAGCTATTACAGATTTCATAAATAGCTTCAAATGTTCACTTTTTTTTAATCCATTTAACTGAGATGCCTACTTTCAACCATTCCGCTATTACTGCTCACTTATTCACCTATTTTTTGTTATTTCATTGTTAATGTACAGCTATTTTTTCAATCAAATCAATTTATTTACCATGCAGTCTGTAGGTAAGTTCGTTACTTTAACTCATAATGTTCGATTGATATAATGAAGAAATTATTATCATCGATTATTATTGATAGTAGCTAGTTATGTTCCTGGCGGGTGACTCACTCAATTTAATAACTATTAAGAATCGATCGCCTAATGAAGGGGGAAGTTGTGTCTGGTAGAATTTCGGTAGCTGCCAATGCGCGGGGTTCGCCCTTGTTTCCCCTAGTTCACAAACAGACATCCCCTTACGTTCAAGGAAACAGCCTGCATTAGGCATGTCCAACTTAATATACCGTAAAACCGTTTTTGTTGACATACAATCGATATCCTATTGATTCATATATGATGATATCGATATACATACGACAAGACCAACCGTTTAACAAAACCAACGAATGGACAAAAATTACAAAATCAAATTATTAAAAGTAAAACTAAAACTGTTCTTAATCATTTATACGCTACGTCTCTATTCGATTTTTAACACTCGATGAGTTGAATAATCGACCAAAGGAGTGAAATGAAGTAGGTCAAAAGAAATGGGAATCTTTAAATCTTTGAATATTTCTAACGTACAGCAGTTCTTACGGTTCGGTGGAAGGGTTTGGTTGCCGGTTCACTTACATATGAAGCGACCATCTTATTGCCTTCATCTTATTCCCCGGGAATGGCAACGCATACAGATGCGTTAGTTAGATCGATTGAAATCGACAACAGAATCGACTTCAGATAGAGTTCAATATAACGTTGCTTACAGAATTCCATGTGCGGTAGTAACCACTTACCATCAGATGGACTGCATGCTCGTTTGCTACTTCATTATTTAAAAAAAAAACTGATATCGATATCACAAACATTTATATCGATACAATATCGATAAAACTAAACCAAATTGAACGGAAAATGACAATGCCATGTCGATGTGCGTCTGTGTGGGTTGATATAGTGTATGGTATGAACGCAGCGATTTTTTATTACAAAGTTCTCAACGCAAGGGGTTGTGGCGTCGAATCTTTTTGTGACTATTATGATGATACGGGAAACGGGGAGGCTTATGAGGGTGTTTGACGCGTTCCTTTGTTAAATGCTCATTTTGGTATTCAAAAGAGATTTCCAGCCTAGATGTGAATGAATAAAAAAATGTTTGGATAATTTTATGTTAGATGAGAAATTTAATTTTTTTTTGGTTTTGCAATTTATATGTGTTTCGTATATTGCCTTATATTTAATATTAAACATATGTATTTTGAGTATGCAATTTTAACGATTATAAAAATATGAATAAAACCTTAAAAAAACACAGGAAATGCTTTATTTATATAAGCCATTAAAATAAAAATATAAATAACAGCACTCTTATTTACAGAAGCTTTTTGCTTTGGTCCACATGAAAAGTTAAACATTCAGAATATTTTTATTGAATTCCGGAAATATTCCCGAAGTAACATCTATGATGTGTTTTATACATCGCTGAATATTAGATTATATTGGTAGTGTATTTCAAACAAAATAACAGGTATTATACCCACAGTAGGATTTTCTCCTGTGTCGTGGGTGCCATGGACATACAAAGACGAATACACAA
>DWTU01003503.1:0-10354 GCA_018251515.1 Cecropterus confusis
CAACCCTAGGTAAGATCAAAGTCTCACCTAAGGTTACCCACAGATGCGTTGCTACCCCTGAGGACTAAGATGGAATGCCTCGCAAAAGTATGTCTCCCTTACCACACCCTTGAGACCAGAACACAACAGCGCATAACACTGCCGTTATTAGGCAGAAATAGGCGTGGCGGTGGTGCTTCCGGAGTCGAACCAGTCGAAGATTTCTACCACCTTCAATTTATCTCAAGTATTGCTAGCTAGTGCGTTCCTACTCTTGAGTAGTAAGGTAGCCTCATAACTAAGATGGTCGTCTGTAAATAGTGACATTATTGTTAAATATTACTGTGGGAATACAGTAATATTTAACAATACTGTTATAAGTTAAACATAGGTGTGACAACGCAGCTACCATAGTTAAACTGGGTAATGGCAAAAAGCCTTTAATTAACGAAAACATCAATTTCAATGACAAGTTTTATTAACTTAAAATTAACACGTCACTATAATATTAACATTTACAATTTTATTTACATTTACATTTAGTAATTTACATTTTTTACACTAAAGTCGAACATCAGGTACAATATTACGATGAAAATTTTGACATATTACAAAAATGGGTACTATTTAAACAACTTGTCTTTTTTATTACAAACATGGACTAGTCCATAGTTTTTTGTTATATAAGAGAAACGGAAAGTACGTCATAATATCTACTTTAGGTGGTAGTTATTTTGACTTGCACATCACGTACAATCAATAAAATATTTTCACATTTTCAAATTCAAACGTTCTTTTAAAGGGTAAGGGAAATCCTAGAACATAGAACCCTATTATTTCTTGTAATGGCTTCAGTCCCAAAAATCAGTTCTTTCGCTTATAGACTACCTCTTATTAAGATAGAAATTAAAATATCTTATTACTATCTTAGCTAGGACGAACACAGTTGGTATTACCTCAAAAACATTGAACAAATTAGGGTTGTAACGGAGGCCTTCTTAGCGGAGGCGGAGGCGGAAGTTAAGAGGTTCGCCTCCGCGGATACGGAGGTTAACGGAGGCAGAGGTGAACATTGTTCAGTTCTTGTTCAAAGTCTGATAATAACAAATAATCGGAACTAAGAAGAGGCAAATTATATTCACGAACAACAGCTTTGCGGTTTTATCGCCTACCTTTCAATTTCTGAAGAGTCTGAAGGGGTTGTAAATTAAACGAGCTGCACTAAATAATTGTTCACTTAGCACTGAACTTGATGGCGCCGATACGTAAGTGCGAAGTATGAGAGATTTGTTTTATATTTCATGTAATATCTCCATCACAATAAAGTTCTTCATTTAGTTGCAACTCGCAGCAGAGCGGACGCATCACGTAGCGTCGCTCCTTGTATGTTGTACGTTAAAATCAACGTAAATAAACCTCCGTCAAAACTCCGCAAAAAATTTGCGGAATCGAATGCAGAAGCGTAGGTTCGATTTTTGGCTGAAGTTTCGCTGTAACGGAGGCGGAAGCGGAGCTCCCTTATAAACCTACTTTTATCACATTACGTTTCGTATGACAGATTAATAATTTTTCTCCAAGTCAAATGACTCCAATTATTTCTGTAATATAGTCTGTAAGGTAAGTTTTAAGCTCCGTTATTTCGTTCAATATGTGTGAGAACGCTCTTATATAAATCTTATAAGTACCGACTTGCTTTCATGTCAAATGATTTTGGAATACTTCTACTTGCAAATATGTGCAGTGCCTTAAATGTATGCTGCAATTTAGTTAAATTATTACCAGAAATACATATTCTCAAATACTGATAGCACCTATTTGACTGCGGAATTCTATGTTTATAGAAAGCGTCTCGCATTCAATTGAGTTCGTATAATTCAGAGAGATTAAATTTATAATAGCTTTGAATTTCAATGTCTTTGAGTAAATATTTGTGTTTCCTTACCAGAAAATAATTAACTTAGTACATTTTTCCTTTTTTCCATTTGATTCTCATTTCTCGAAACATACATTATATGACTGTATTGGACAGCTAAAGACATCGTTGTTTTAATGTATTACGTATCTTTGCTTACGGATATGTTCTAAGATTACTAATCAGACATACTATGAAAAATTTAACCTTCAACTCCTTAAACCTGATGATGCAGGGATATTTAATCCCTTAACCATAGAAGCTGGCCATTTGGTGCTTACGGATATGTAATAAGATTACTAAGCACAAATATTTGATGAAAATTTTTACCTTCAAGTTCTGGAACCTGATGATGCAGGTGAGCCTTTTTTTATTCTCAAACGGGAAACCTTCAAAAGGTACCTGACGCCGTGGGAGCGACTCCAACTTGTGGGATGTGGGATTTTAATCATACTAAAATACCCACGGTGGCCGTCCTCGGCGCTGCGAAGAGGACTCCAGGATCTCCAAAGGAACACAACCGGACTCCTCTGAGCGCATTACTCCAACGGACTCTACCCAGGTGAGCGGCTGGGCCCACCGCACCGTCTGGGCTTCACGAAGGTATGCGTCCTTCCCGGGGCCACTATTCTGATCCCGGAACTACAGGGACGAGGGGCACTGTAAGCCTAAGCCATAAGAGATGGTCATTTGGTGCTTACGGATATGTAATAAGATTACGAAGCAGAGACATGAGGCGGAAAAAAATCACTTTCAACCCTTCAACCTTCATGATGCATTGACACTAAATGCCTTGACCGTGGGAGTTAGGCATTTGGTGCTTACCGCTTAAGCGGATTAGGTTGAGCTGTAACGTTTTTTATAGGATGAATTAGGTTAGGTTGGAACATAAATCGTATTAACTTTTTTGTGGCATGGAAGTAGGTCTTATTTTTTTGTAAGTTTTTGTTATTAGCTTTATACAACACATTCTTCGTGACATAAAAAGTTTTGTCTTTTTGTTCTAAGCCGTGTCGTGTAGCCAATTCCATTTCCGGTTCGACAAATACTTAAATGATGAATTCAGAATTCTGTTCTGGGTCCGGATGATTGTGGATTCGTCTGTGCTCATGGTACTTACGACACATGACAAAATCCTAATGCATAGCTATGAGTGTGGAAGTTACTATTAAAACTGTTAGCCACGAGGTTGTCCACACAACTTAAGGAGGCAACCTCCACTAGGAAATGGGAATGAAGGTACGACGTTAGGCAGGTAGTGTTGGTTTTTTTGCGAAAGTTTAACGAGCACAACCCAATGGCTTACCCAAAAACCAGCAAAAACAAAAACAACCAGAAACGTACAGTTTGCAAGCGCAATATAGAACGTAGCATGCTAAACATACGAATACAGGCGATCCTGATCCACCGATGTGGACAAAGTCGAAAATAAGGAAAAGAACAAAGGTCAATGACCAAGGATGTTTGTGAATGTATCCTAGACATGAAAAAAGGCCAAGAGGAGCTCAAATCACAATCAAAAATGGGAGCACGATTTACCAAAAGGAAGGAGAAAGTCAAGTAGATATAGAGAGAAATGAAAGAAACTGGGGGAGGAGATCAGATTTATCAACGAAGTGGTTGCAAAAATATTTATCTATTATACTATACGATTTTTTAAATGTTTGTAAGACAGTGTTTCTTAGTTGATGAAGTTAAAACTGTAATGCGGTTAGTGAATAAAGGTTTCATTGTCACCCAATCGCTTAACGTGCCCAAAGCACGAAAGTATATAAGAAATTTAGTCCAGTTATAAACTATGCGTGTACCAAATTTCCAAATCCGATCAGTACTTTTTGCGTGAAAGTGATCAAACACATATACATCTTCGCAAATTTACGCAATTATAATATTATAGTAAGATTGTAATTGGTCTGCAATTACAAAATCAGTTTGCTATTTTTGTATCTGGTTCACAAAAAATATACTTTATTGTACGTTTATTATAATCTTCTCAACAAATTCACTGAATCGAAGATGAGTTATTTTTGTGCTTATAATTCAAGGCCTTATGTGATTCTCGCAAACAGGACAACATAATGAGCTTACGAATAAACTTAGCTTTTTAGGGTTTCGTATCCAAAGAAACAGAACCCTATTAATATGACTCCGCTGTCAATCAGTCCGTCTGTCTGTCACCAGGCTGCATCTCATAAACCGTGGAAGCTAGACAGTTGAAATTTCCACAGATGATGTATTTCTGTTGCCGCTATATCAACAAATACTAAAAACAGATTGAAATAAATATTAAAAAGGGGGGCACGAATAACGGTAGCTACTAGCCGCTTGAAATAATCACAGAATACCTAGTTATATATTCATGTTCATGAAAGCGCAAACAAATGTTTTTATTTACGACATCATATTAGAAACCTCTCAAATTATGAGTGTTTCTGTACTATACTATGCATGTGTCATACATATAAACCTTCCTCTTGAATCACTCTATCTATTTAAAGGAACCGCATCAAAATCCGTTGCGTAGTTTTAAAGATCTAAGCATATATAGGGACAGACAGACATCGGGAAGCGACTTTGTTTTATACTATGTAGTGATAACTGTACGGAACTCGTTATGCGTTAATCCGACTCGCACCTGACCGGTTTATTATGCCTGTTACGCAGCGCTCTCGACATTGTTTCTCCATGTTAACGAAAAATGTTTTTCGTAAAATCTATTTCAAATGCTTTGAACTTATACTATTTAAGTGGCTTATCATATGATTGTTCTATTGTGAAGTTTTCGTATAATAATTTTTCGTAATTTTTGTGTCGAGTATTGTATATCGTGTCTAGTACCTACTGTTATTACAGAATTTGAAATATTATTCCACTCAATTTCGCTGTCATATCAGATGTTTTGGAAATACGTCAGTAATAATTGTAGGTTACTTGAAATATAAAAAATATCCTACGTTATTTATTAAGAATCCCATATTTTTATGATTTTCATACTGTTTTCTGTCCTTGTCAAGATCATTTGTGGGACACCTCTCTGGTTATGACACATATTTGTTATTTTACACTTTAAAATGATCAAATTAAAACAAGTCTCAATAATTTAAGTCTCAATAATTAAATTTAAATAATACACCACTATAAAAATGCGTTTTGCTTGGCTTTACTTTATGATCGTGATTATGACTCTTCCCATCCCCTTATCATACAATCCAAAACTGGATTGACACCCTTAATATGAGATGTGATACATGACCTACGGGGTAAAATTATTGTATAGGCGGCTGTAAATGTATGTATGTGTGAGGATCTGTTCATTAATTTCCTTATAAATGCGTGTATGTATGTCCTACATGGTCATCTGGGTGAATGTGTGCGCGAATAAATATGTGCCTACATATTTATTCGGACCTAGTTTGTACCTCTGCTTAAATATCGAATTGAGATTGTGCTCTGAATATTGGCATTGTACCAAATACATAAAATTGTTTTATTTTCTGCCTTTCTATATTGTAACTGACTAAATATAGGCCTCTGAAGATAAAGGTCGATAAATCTTTTAAGTATTCAGTCACGATATACAAGTACGTTTAGTCGTTACTGGCTTAAGTTTGTGTATGATTCGTTGCCTGTGATTCGAATTTGGAACAAAGTTGTATGTGAAATTACGTGCTCCTACTTTGGATCTACTTTCGGATAAGCTAAAAATTATTAGAATAAACGATATTAGTTGTTTCACAACTAAAATTTTTAATGTATTTCCAGTCACGCGGGTGTATAGTTGCATGCGTATTCTATACGCATGCGTGTGTTAGCTGCAGTGTCGGACGTCGTTGAAAATATATAGAGTAAGAATATTGAATTTTCTACATCTGGTCTTAGTATAAACCTTTTCTTCAGTTACTTTACTTTCTTTAAAAATATATTAATCAATTTAAACGACGAGAAACTTTGTGTATATTAATTATTCAGTGTCTAATTACAATTAGTAATAATATTTTCATCACAACGTTGAGACTAAAAAATCCAACCACTGATTAGCCATAAAACGTAGCTGCGCAGTGTGATACAAAACTCATTAGAGTGGGGTACACTCGTAAACACAAGTTTGCGCAAGTAACCGCTTAGACTAACGTGATATTAACCGGTAACTGCACCGCCTCATCGGAACAACAGTCGTTAAACTTACCTTTACTGGGATAACGTGTGGATAAGCGAAAGTATTGTAATTCTGTTAACATTACTACATTATGTAAGGGTCTAGATCGTCCGCTTACTTTTATAAACACTGAATATCTAGAAGTTAGTACAACTTTCGTGTTTTAACTGCAACAGGACGTACGGCTTTATGTTATAAGGATCTTCGTTATTAATGTGATGAGTTGTAACTTCGTCGTCCGCAGCATCGTATTTGCAGAAAATAGATTTCTGTGTGATAGAACTCAGTCAGACCTTTTCGTTGGAAATTCGTCCTGCGGTTTTCATTATTGATGATGATTAAGTTTAGCTGATGGAATCGTAATTTTCTTGGTAGAAAATATTTCCTTGATAACATTAATAGTTACTGATTTTTTTGTACTTCAATTTTTACGCTAAGATCTTGAATAATAATTTTAGTGTTATAAGTAATATGTTACACTACGAGCCTTGTGTGAATCTCCACGCCATTCGTAATATAAGTTTAAACGTCATAAAAAATATAAATACGTTTATGCCATAAAACATAACCTAGCTTAACAACCTACACAAAATCAGTTTGAACTAAGAAAATAATATTAGCGGATTTTCTTGGCTTCTCATAATGTTAGTTCAACACAATTCTGACCCGTTATCTTACTATATGAAAGAAGCCAGCTCTGGTTTGATATCATAATCATGCTATTCTGCCTTAATGCAATGGCTTCATGTAAGGCAACATATTTAAACAGTCAGTAACGTGTTTATTAATGCACAAACTAGTTGCTTAGTAACGCGCTCTCTTTTATTTACTCTGTTTATTCTTAACTTGGATCTTATTTTTGTGTACTATATATAACAAATACTTAAAAAAGGGCCATGCAGTCGGCGTCATAGGTGTTCATGGATGTCTGTAAAGAATGGATGATTACAGTCTTGCCTGAATTCACCCACAGATACGTTCTACAGGATAGATGAGACTGAGGTGGAACGCCTCCGTTCTCGTAAACCTTGCGTTTAACATAAACACAAGAAGAAATAAGAATAAAAAATAAGTTTGATACATAAACGTAATATAATAATGTTAGGATGATATATCTGACTTTCATTCTTGATGTCTTTATTTTACATTATATATGTATGTAAAAATCAAGTGAGAAGAAGGCGAAATTCCCCTACATAATATTAGGCCACGGGCTAAATTAAAACGTGCAACTCGACCGCCGCCCTTGTGTAAAGTGAATAAGATAAACGAGCGCTGGGCCGCCGGTTTCCACGTATCGCGGAAATAAATTAACGACCAACATCGCGTTCCGATTACATTTCCGATGAGATTTGCTTACATTACGATTTCGTTTGGTTTGAATCAAAAGCTCTTATTCCTTATAGGTGGTTCTTAGGTTTTAATCCCAGGTACCTCTTCGTTTTCGGAGTTATGTGCGCATTAAATATTATTACTCGTTGCTTCAACAGTAAAAGAAAATAAAGTTTCGATTGATGATGAAGTTTATAATTTTGTACTTATCCAGCGTAGCAATATAGAGTAATCGTGGATCAAGCAATTGAATGGTTAATGAACTTTTGGGCCGAAATCTCCAGCTGACAAAGGGTTGTGTCACCCTCGCCTTATCGGCTTCGCGACTGAACTTCGGGATCGCCTTAATTCCTACCTCATTCAGGGGGATTAAGAGTTCTTCAGCGAACTGGCTTTGGAATATTGAAAGACTTGAAATTTTTTACAGGATTATTTTCTCCGTGGTTTGTGCCTTCATTTGTGAGGGTTTGGATTGATACGATGGAAATCTCATCCATTTATACATGAAAAGCGTTTGCAAATACTGATATATTTTGGATATAGTAGTGATAGTAGTATATAGTATGAATATTGATGTTTAAAGATATTTTTGGAACGCATCTTCATAATTCATCTTCATAGCTGGCAATGCAGTATAGCTCCTCTGGTGCTACAAATATCCGTAGAAACATTGGGATTAAAAAAAACAGGTCGTTCATCCTTAAGCTTATCGCTAATGTTATTTAAAAATAGAAATGGAAATTACAAAATTTTATTTTGTATGTTGCATTAGAATGAAAATAAGTCTGTAAATTATTTGGCACGTTGAATCTTGGTAAATATTTGTCTCAAGATTTTTTATTACGAAAGTCAAGTCACGTTCAGCGATTGCTATTAGAAACCTCGACATTGGAAAATAAGTTCAAAAAGGATTCTAGAATAAAAATGTTGATATAGTTTTTTGATTCTGAAAATATACATTTAACTTTTATTATTTTTTCTTGAGATTCAAGTACATTTTTATATCTTACATTACTTCTATTTGATTAAGTCTTTCATCATTGTATAATTGTATATCATTTGCTTAGTTGGTAGATAAGTTGATTAGGATAATTTAATTATCAGAAAACAGACAATAAAATACGATAAACAAAATAAAGCTAAACTTAAGATGTTACAATAAAATCTCACATAAGCTGGGGTTAGTTAATAAAATGTGAGAAAATCAAAGTTCCATTTCTCTTGCGAGCTCGAGTCATTTATCACATGCATCTGTGCCGTGGGAAAAACTTTGCCGCTTCCGGGACTAAATGAAATTGCAATATCTCTGCAGTCGCTTTACGGATAGTAATACCCGCTCCACAGTTTGTTCGTGCAGACTCTCCACTGACTTACATAGGCTTTCGCTAATGAGAGCGTTGTCAATAGTCATCGGCTTCTGGCATGAACAGTGGGAAGAACATGAAGGCATCAGCAGTGGGTGTTGATGCTATTTCACCTATTTAACACCTAAGGTAACGAAATTTTCAAAAAAAACGTAGTAAATTTTATTTTCAATTAAAATCCTCAATCTGAAATTTCATGATCCTAACTTAAAAACTGTGAATTTTCTATATAGAATTTCAACACCGTTTATTGCGGATATATCCATCATGGAACCTACTATGAATCCTGTCGTAAGAGGATAATAAAAGGGGCTTCCGGGGTTGTGGGGGGCAAGAGTGGGAGCACGAGCCACCCAGCAAGCGACCCCGGGAAGGACGACGGCATGTGTGGTCGCATGCCGTAGTTAACACCAGAAGGTGCGGTGAGCGTAAATGCTCACCGGGGAAGAGCCCGCGCTTGGAGGACTCCAGTTGTGTTCCGACGGAGAAACCGGAGTCCTCTCACAGCGCTGAGGACGCCACCGGAGGGTTTTAAAGCGGTAAAAATCCCACATAGCCCGGCGTTGCTCTTACGGTATCGGGTATCTTTTGAAGGTTTTCCCCTTCAGACCAAAAAAGGGGTAGATTTACCAAAAACCGTGGAAAGATGTTTCATAATATCAAACTGCTAAGCTAAATACTAAGTTTTATTTACCTTACTGATTTACATTGTCGAACTTTCATCCTCTAGTTAACCCTTTTAGGGGTAGATTTTCAAAAACGGTGAAATTGATGTATTATTATATTAAACGATAAAGTCATATGCTAAGTATCATACTGGTTTCATCAATGTTGGAGGACTTCCAAACGAACTTTTAATCCCTATTACACCCTCTTAGTGATTGATTTACCAAAAACGGTGAAACAAATGTTCTATTATATCAAACTATAAAGCGAAATACTAAGTGTTATGCAAACAAAACTTTCATGAAAACTTTCTACCCCTATTACACCCACTTAGGGGTTGATTTTCATAAAACGTTGAAAGAGATATTCAATTACATCAAACTACAACGCTAAATACTAAGTTTCATTAAGCTTGCATTAAAACTTGCGGCCTTCTGGAAAACCTATCTACCCCTATTCAACCCTCTTAGTGGTTGATTCTTCAAAAATAGTGAAATAGATTGCGATGCTACCCTTGAGGAGTAAGTTGGAATGCCTCAGATGATTATGTTTCATTTACAATACCTTTCAAATAAAATACAACAGCACTTAAAAGGTGGTAGATATCTTTGTGGTTTGACTCCGGAAGCGCCCACCGCCACGCCAACCTCAGGCAACATTTTGATCTTATCAGGGGTTTATTATAGATGTCCATGGGCAGCAGTGGCCACTTACCGTCAGATGGACTGCTACTTCCACTTTATGTAAAAAAAAACTTAACACTGCTATTCCTAAGCATGTACAAGTGTTTTTTTTTTTATTGGTCGGAGTAGCAAACGAGCATGCAGTCCACCTGATGGTAAGCGGTAACTACCGCCCATGGACAACGGTAAGCAACTTCATATAGAGCAGGGGTCTTATCTGAAGTCGATCACAGATGCGTTGCTACTCCTGAGGACTAAGATG
>DWTU01003504.1:0-10354 GCA_018251515.1 Cecropterus confusis
ATAAATGTAATTCTGTAATGATATTGATGGGCAGCAGTACCTACTTACTATAACGGGGGCTGCATGCTCGTTTGCTACCACCATACTATAAAAAAAATAGCACTTCTAGTACAAGTTTCCAATAGTTAATTGGTTGCTATTTCTTGCGTTTCGGTGGCTGGGTGTGGTTGCCGGCTCACGGCTATATATGAGGCGACCATCTTAGTTCTTGAGAGTAGCAATGCATTTGTTAGAGAGTAGTAATTAATTTGTAATTTAATGCATTTTAACTTCAAATATCAAGTAAGTAAATAGAACCCCTACTATATATAAAGTTGCAATGAATGCTCATTCTATGAATATGATATTCGCTGAATATAAAAACTTATAGCTAATGAGATTGAAGTTTGTAATGCATTCGTTCTCCGGTTTGCAGTGACGTATTCTTCGCACGGATTACTGATTTGTAAACATAGTTACGGGATAGTTTGCACTTTAATTGGTGGAGTGCAACTCGGGAACCAACGAGGGAATTTTGTAGTTGCGAATCAATTATCGAGCAAGTTTTATCGCGTGTAGGCGTAATTCTTTGCTAATTGGCGATTGTTAATTAAAACTATTAGAACGTTAAAGTAACGTGCTAATAGTTTTAATATTGAAGGTTTGTCTAGAATGTTAAATATAAAATTAGCCTTTTACATTTTTTGCCGTCCACTTACTATAGGCTGCATTTTATTACGCTAGCTATTTTTTATCACACGAAGAAGCAAACGAGCATGTAGTCCACCTGATGGTAAGTGGTAACTGCCGTCCGTGGACATCTGTAAGCAACTTCATATAGAACAGGGGTTCAAACCGATGCGTTGCTACTCCCGGGGACTAAGTTGGTTGCCTTATATATAAATGAGCCGACAACCACACCCTTCTACCGAAACGCCAGCACTGCTTCACGCTAGAAATAGGAGTAGAAAAGCTTTATGTAGATAGCTAAATATACCTTGGACATTTATTTAGAGAACTATCCATGACGTATGCTTGATCATAATGTTTTTTGCGCCGGAGAGCATGGGATAATTATTTTATAATTTTAAAAAATCTGGTGTTTGTTATTTCAACAACACCTGGTGTTTACAGTAATCCCATAATATGAACGATATATTATACATACCATTAGACTATCATTGTTTATATGTTTAATGACGATAGATTTATAGACTCTTTTATGTTGTAGGACAAGGTTTTTTGCCAAAACTTCTTTGTTACGCCGTTCCCTTTATTGTTATGTTTAGTTTATTTGAAATGTTGAGTGTCTAGAGAGACGCTAAGCTGCGACGTGTCTAATATTAAGTTGAACGTTACCGCTTAATACCATTTCAACTTTCTTATAACGGTCCAAAGTCCCAAGTTTTAATTAAAGTAGCTTGCAGTATTTAGCATTTGAGACGGGCGTCGCGACGCCGGTGCTGGTGGAGTGTTGCGGCGAGTTTGTAGCTGTTGATAGATGATATTGTTGTTCATATTGCAAGATTTGAGATTTGAAAAAGGTTCATTGAACCGGTCCTGAACCTTTATACTCAATTTTGTCCAGACATAGTCTCCATTCGAGGACTCTCCTACCACACCGGTTATCTGTCCTACGAACGATATGGCATGCCCAATGCTACTTCAGTTTATACTCTGAGAGCGATGTCAGTAATTTTCGTTCTTCTACGGATTTCATCATTGCGCATTCTGTCGCGTTGGGAAATACCATGTTGACATGTATATGATGTCTATTTTATAAATACCTTTAGTTAGATCATACTATATAAAACAAAATACAGTAGACTGATCTTATCAGTCACTCTCTTATACAAAGTAGGTACTCAGCATTTAGGAAAGTATTTCAACAACAAAGCTCTTTATTCTCAAATCCGTGTTCAGTTTCTTAAATAACGACGTCTCAATCTCTCCGGAGACGAACGCCGATACGATCGCGCAGCATCCAGCGAGCGGGAGATGTGAGTACACTCCATTATCTCGACAAAACACCGGATAAACGCGACTTGGATATTTACTGATACAAGGTTGAAAGTAAGTTTTTTACACCTCTTTTGGTAATAATAATGGTATTTAATAATATTAGTATTATGAAGGGATTTGAAAAAAAAATGAAATTACATTATAATGTAGAAAACTACTAAAATAAAAGCGTTTTTATAGTTAAAAGACTATTATTAGCAATTGACTAATATGCCCGCGGCTCTTTTTGCGCAAAATACCTACTAAGTTACTGATTAAACTTAGGAAATATATTCTTTAGGTTCAAGAGTTTTAAAAGGCTGAAGGTTCCTTCAACCCTTTAAAATCCAAGCTGGATATAGGCATCCCCAAATGGGGATTTATTCTAATTTAGTGCTTTCTAGAACACATGCAGCTCTAAATTTGTGACCCATAATACCCTAGATGATAACCTGTCGTAACTATTGTAATGTAGGCACTCCATTGAGTTTTTTTTATGAAAGAAGAAAAAGTTTAGCGGACCAGTGATTCTTTTTTAAAGCGTGTAAAATAATTTCCCATGGAAATCTGTAAACAACTGTAAAAGGAAGATAATAACTACTATAATCGGTAATAGAGACGTGTCTTCGTTCAACCCGTGGGCTACGAAACCTTCCCTTGGCGCTGCAAGCGACAACAATGAGCGATTTTCAGTAAGTTTTCCTACAATTTGCAGAGTAATTTGAACCTAATAAGAACGGACATAATATTTGTTTTTAACTCACAATGCTGACACTTATAGTACCATGTATGGATTAAATTTTTCATGGCTCTTAGATAACAGTTTTATTTGGGAAGTGTAGATTGACACTCCTCATAATTTGAATTTGCCTTGAACAGTCTACTTATTTATAAGAATCAGAAGACAGTAGCGATAACATTTCCGACTACGAAAGAAACAAACCGTTTTTTTTATAAAACAGTATTAAAAACATTGTATCAGTTTCTACGGAGTCAGTTCAAATATAGCATATCACTGGATCCTGTGAGGTGTAGGAGACAGTCGAATCCACCCCATTATCGCCGACAGAATACCGGATAAGCGCCGTTTATTTGTTGCATTAACGATAGCTCATGCTTTAAAACATTTTATGAACGGGTTCATCATTATCTACGTTACAACTTGGTGAAGTCAGTGAGATCATCTTACCATTTACTCAAGTCACTTCTTTATTTTTATCTTTTGAACGTAATAACCGTATAGCTAGCGATAATCGTAGATGTTTGGTAGAGAGTATCAGCAAAATCAAATTACAGTCAAGTAGATTTAAATTGGTCAAGAATATAATACTCATGACAAATTTAGATAATAGGGATTAAGAAGCGGGAATTAGGTAACAATCTACTGAGAGGTATTTACTAACTGTTTGGTTTTCTTGCTATGTTTTTATTCAGCGTTATGTGTGATAAATAATTTTTCATTCGAAGATAACTTTTCAATTTGAATCTCACATCTCCTGATTGAGGGGCCAAGTTTCGAGTATTAGGTTATTTGACTTCCTACTGATGGAATTTTTTTAATGGCTACACAGCATTCGTTTTATCAGAGAAGTAAGTCTTACAAAAATGAATATGGAATTCTTGAATAGGAAATCCTATTTGAATAAACTCTCACGTCGCACCGAATCCGGCGAAAACTAATATGGTGGAGCAAATTAATGGAATTTCCCATTCCGAGATTGCGGCGACTGGGATATAATTGTCATATAACGAGTCATAACGGCACGTAGTGAGTCATAATGAGTCATAACGAGAAATGACGAGGTGTTCCCGAATTACCTTTTTATTGCCACAGGTGAGGTTCTGGCTATTATCTAGATCTGCGGAGGTACCACTTCACGAGATTGGCTCCGGAATGAGTCTGCTATGAAGCTTTCAGGAGTTCGGAAGCTCCGAAAGTTTGTTTTGCTACACTAAGGTAATAGGTGTTCATATGTAGCGTGGCTTAATGTTGCTTACTTACATATTGTATGAGATGGTGGCGGGGTGAATAAAATGAACCGAATGGACCTCTGAAAATATATCTTGTGAGAATTTTATCTTTACAAAACTGATTCCTGCTTGGAAGAGAAAGGGGAATTGCAACAAAAACAGAAAAAGCGCAAATCTTATATACTATTGTCTGAATTGCTAGTTCATTTGAAACAAAACTTAGTCCACTCAACTCAACTTAATAAAACTAGATTTTAATAAATTACATTTTATACAATAATTCATGAATATTATTACTGAATACAAATACGAGTACAATAAGGTTACAGTCTGAATTTACTTAAACGTAATATATTACTGTTTGACCAAAACTTAAACAATATAGTGGGCCATTGTTAAAATTATAATATAGAAGCTAAATTTAAGACGTTATTGTTTATTTAACCGAGTTAAGAGTAACATGATAAATCACTTCTAGTAACTGGAACTAGTAACTAGAGCATGCTATATAGACATTATTGATTTGCAAATAGTAAATTATTATTTTAAAGTTTAAAAGCAATATAATATTATACTTACAACAGATTTGAAATGTTTTCCTTCGTATTGAATTTGCATGATGCATCATGCGTTTATTTAATACGGACACGAATATTATACGTGCCTGATAGCTAAAATCTGATACCTAATTATTTTATCATGTTTAAGAAAACTTGTTGCATTTTGCGTGACACTTTGTTTTACAATCAATATATGAAATTTTAAATAAAGGTTGGTAAAGGTTCGAATCCGGAGGAAGCACCATCACACCTAATTCTGCCTCATAACAGCAGTGCTCAGTTTGCCGTGATCTAGTTTGAAGGAGAATGGGAGACATAAGTATCCGAAACATTCTAACTTATTATTTAGGGGTAACAATGCATCTGTGGTCAAACTCTAGCAAGGTAGAACTTTGCTAGAGTTCATATCTGAGGTTCATCACAGGTATCCACGGATGGCAATGGCTACTGACAATTAAGAAAAAATCCAACAAAACACCACATTATCATCGATCCTGCATTATTTCTATCCATTATCACAATAAAATAAAACGTATATTTTTTATCCGACTGCGTTGGAGGGACGCTGATATTTTTTGAGCGTATGTATGTACATTTTTGGTATCCACTACAGCCCAAAAGGATTTAAACATACAATGAGTCGTTGGATTTAGCGAGGTTTTGCCGAGGGGAGTAAAATATACCATGATACTTCTAAAATATATTATAAGGCACTTCTACAGTTATCGCTTAACTAGCCGTTATACAAAATAAAATATTAGATTTATATGTTTTGAAGTGTTGTGGAGCGAAAAAGGTGTCGAGTCCGGAGCGAGTAATAGTTAAATGGGGTGTGCGCGGAGCAACTTAGTCGGCTCATTTGCACGGCAGGCCTTCAACAAGTCCTTTCGGTAACAAATGACCTTCAATTACATATCAAGTTCATATTGCTTTAACAATGTTCAGTTTAATGGGTTTAAATGTACTAAACACGAGAGTGGTGTTCAGTTTTACGAGGCACTAGGTGTTAAAAGGTATGTGAATGGCTGGAGATACAGATTTGAATACAGTGCCTTTATGACTTTTATATTCATTTATCTATGTATGTACATTCTGCATTGTCAATCATAAAATTGAAGGACCGACAAATTGATTAAATACGACATCGAAATATTAGTAACAGTTCCGATAAGCGGATTGGCTACTAACAAGTAAGAAACTAACAATAACTTTAATAGTTTTAAGGGAGAGAGCGTTCTAATACATAAACACGTAGGTAGGTGTATGTTTTCTATATACAATCTGAACTTTGTACTGATTGGCATATATCTACCACTTACTGGCATAAGATATGTACCTAGTTAGGCATATAAATTCTTCGATGTCTCTCTAATTTTAAAATATACCATACAATCGTGAGTCCCCTGACTTTCAATTGAAAAAATTAAAATACATTTTTATGTATATAGTGAGCGGATTACTGTTATTATCTGTTATCAAATCATTTTTTGCTGAAACATGAACCGCTAATAAATTAAAACGAGTTAGTGCCGGGATGAGCGAGCAGGAACCTATATTATACGGTGAGTTATGACGGGCGCTCAGCGGCCGCCGTCCGCTCGCCGGAAGTGCGTTAAAAAGAGATTAACCCTATCGGAGGCGAGCACAGCCTTAATAGTTTTATGTATGAAAGGATCATCTTGACGGCTACTTCCTTTCTGGAAAGTTTGGGACGAAAATCAATCCGTTTTTTTCTGTATAAAATATGTGTCTATCATCGGTTTTTTGGTTTATTAAATGAGATCAATCAATTTTAAAAAGTTACATTGATTACTACAATTTTACTTGTCTTGTATTATTTGGTGAACTACAAACTACAATTATTTCAAATTAGAATAGGTATAATTGAAATTAATAGAATTAAGGTTGTTTGTTGTAAATAACATTGTTACAATGCTTACTGCTGCGCTATCATTCCTAACAAACGTAAATAAAACTGAATTATTTTTATAGGTGGTAGAACCAGTGTAGTTCGACCGGTGAAGTACCACCGCAACACCTATTTCTAGCTTGAAACAGTTCTTACGTTTCGGTGGAAGGGTGTGGTTGCCGGCTCACTTATATATGAGGTAACCATCTTAGTCCTCGGGAGCAGCAACGCATCTGTGATCAACTTCAGATATAACTCCCGTTCTATATGAAGTTGCTTACAGATGTCCATGGGCGGCAGTAATCACTTCCCACCAGGTGGACTGCATGCTCGTTTGCTATTTCGATCAAATAAAAGAATAAATATACATCTGTAATATAAAAGGTCATTCTGAAAATTAGCGCAAACATATTTATTTAGAATGTATTTTTATAAAAATAACATTTTTCGGCGAATCTTTGTAATTATGCGCACGATTTCTTCTAATTTTTTAAATTCTTAAATAGTTTCCTGTCTCGTATCCGGCGAGGGTGCGTTACTCTCCGCATGCGGCTGCGAATTTAATTTTCCGGCAACAGCCTCCGCCTACTGCTGTGAGAAGAGGATATAATATCCTCATGACAAAATTGAGTTGTCTGGAAAATAATTATTCTCAAAAATACTCATATATCATAAACTTTTTAAGACATTTAAATAATAAGTAAGTAATGTTTACTTATCATATACATCAAACATTGTCTTCGTCCTTTTAATTATCAAGTAGCATGCTTCTAAATATAAGTGGCACGACTGCTTGAACCGCATATGCCGCAAAGAAAGTAAATTAATGAAATCACTTGTTTTTATTGTTTTTAACATATCACTTACTTGAGTAATACTAAAACCAAGAGGAATATTTTAACATTTCTCCTCATATTATGTTGAAATCCATTGAGCCATATATATATGTATGTTGTGTTTGTATTAATGTTAATTACTCAGAAGTTTATAACTTTAATTTAACAATAATACTTTAATTAATTTAACACTGGTTATAAATAGAAAAGGAGAACTTCTGAAAATAAAACACAAACAATTAGGCTTACATTAAAATTCTCCAAACGTATAAATATTATTATTTATCACTAAGTTTAAGCTAATATGACAACGTACGCAACGCGTAATCATTTATGTGCTTAATTTAGCACGGTTGGTGCATTGATATATTAATAGATTCGAATTAACGGCACAATTATGTAATTTAGTTCATTTATTACACTGGGAACAATTTACTTCGTTTTATTAAGCTACGTACAGAATATGACTAGAAAAACGATGAACGATAATATTATCTTTATAAGTGTAGTTAATTACTATAATTATGAATATGTACAGTTGATGTTGTTTATCATCTCTACTTAGTTCACTATTATTTATAAAGATGGTAGAACTCTTTGTTGCTCGTCATTTCTGTCTAACACCCGCAGCCTTAAGAGTAACGTTATTCTCGTTTGAAGAGTTTGGTAACAGAGACAAGCTTATACTAGGCATTCCAACTAAGTCCTCGGGGATGACAACGCATCAGTGGTCAACATCCAGTACCTATATCTCTAATCTTTGAGGCCTCGCTTATTAACAGCGCCCGCAAAAAGTTAACCTATCTCTAGATCAATAACTGAAATTGAAGTGTTTGTCCCTGATTTTAAAAACTAAAAAAAATTTAAACGATTAATTTTTGTTGTTTTCTCCTTTGCTATGTACGCAGTAATCTTGTAATGTTGTATCAATTTGGACAGTACTTTCAACTAAACTTAGGGAACTTTGTGGATTTACATACTATATCTTGCTGGAAATATTTAGGGTATTTGCATGCAAATTAAAAAATTGCGCGCAAAAGTGAACGCGTGAGGGCGCGGTGAAGCTCATTTCTCACAAAGAAAGATGTAAGGTATTACTTTATATACATACATAATGTAAACAGTACATAAATTACCTTCACAATTACGGTCTTCATGGTATTACGATATAATCCAAGATTAAGGATTTTAAACGATCAAGTCGCAAAGAAGAAGAGTATTCAATAAGAACCCTTCAATCGGTGTCTGCTTTTAATTTCCCCGGAGACACCTGCGTTCTGCTATTGCTTCCTTGTTTTGTGGCAATTTTTATTTTAAGTGTTTTTATGCGCGTACCTACTAATGTTGAATACATTACCATCCAATCATTCCAAAAAGACGTAACTGTAGAAAAAGGCAGTTAGAACTTACAATTTTTAGTAAAAATTGTAAGGGTAAGTATTAAATGGTTTTCTCGTATGAGTAAACCTGGAATGGCGATGACGAACCGAAAACAACATTTTATTGCTAATATATATATAAAAAGGCAATTGTTAATAATTTACTAGGAGGTTTTGTAAACATTTGTATCATATATTATTTGTTTGGCTTTTTATAGTTTTGTTTTTAGCCATTGAAGTATAAATCGAGAATTCAGTTCGTGTGTAGTCTAATGGACTATTTGTGATCCTATATCCTATGATAAATGTCTGTAATTCTAAATGACAATGACAAATACGATAAAAGATATACCTAATTGAAATCAACAGTATTTTTAGAACAATGTACATATTTGTATATAAAGTTAAACAAGTGAACGATCACGAACGATCACCTCATTTATTCAACTTCATATAGAACAGGGATTCTACTTGAAGCCGATCGTAAATACGTTGCCACTTGTGAGACAAAGATGGTTGCCTGATGTGTAAGGCTGTCAACGTCTTTACACTTGCGACGAAATCCAAGACCTGTTTCACGCTGGAAGTGCGTATGGCGGTACCTTCTCAAACCATACTGGTTCTAACATTAGGTTCCATCTTATGTCAACTACTACTTATGGCTACATCACCGCTACTCTTTAACTCATAATATTATCATTGTATTTCAATGAGCTTCATGTACTGTGTAATCATTGAAGCGCTTTAGTGCTTTTATTTAAAGTAAAAGCTAACATTTCAATAAGCACCGCAGCGATCGGCACCGAAGGCTAATTTCCCCCGGGATGTGTTTCCCGTTTCTCACTATCCTTTCTAACTATTATAATGGCGCTGGGATTGTTTTGTAAACTCTTTGAAAGAGATATTGAAAGAAATATCAATGCTCTCCAATATTCGAAGAGATATTACAGATCACCCGTTTGTCGTATATTTGCTTTTTTTTATAGAAATTAGCTGCAGTAGTCCGGAGTTACTGGTGTAGTATGTCTTTCATACTTCCACTGTCATGGTCTAAAGTTTGAATTCTAGACATGAAGCCTTGATTTTCCTCATTTATAATCGGTTAATTTATTTTTTACCTATCTATCGGAGCTTGTAACCAACAATACTGACATAAATTTTTACCTGATTAATTAAATAACAAAATTTTATACCAATCGAATAAATATTTAAAATCATTATTTCTTAAAAAAAATATGAAAAGAATGACTTGGCAATAGAATCTACGTACAACAAACGAGAAATTATTATGAAAACAAGAAAAAAATCTCAAGCCTAAACTAAAATTAGCATTAAGTTACTTTAGTTTTATAAAAATGTGTTTATTTTAAAGCTTTTTAACCGACTGTGTAATGAGGGTAATATTTTTCGAGTGTATGTATGTCTCTCCATTGCATTAACATGTCCTACAACCGACAGCTACTTGACAGATTGTAATAGGAGACAAAACATTGGAATTTATTAAAAAAATCGCAGCAGTGATAGGGACTGCCGATAGAAATGAAACCTATAACTTAGAGTTTAGTTTTAAAACTGTCAATTCTATAAAATCTAAATTATAATCATCAACGTAAATTTACTTTTCATGTTTATTTATTTACTTCAAACAATAATTATATAGATTTTCATGTTTTATTTATTAATTTAATATATTACGGGCTTTACAAGATTATGACAAAA
>DWTU01003505.1:0-10353 GCA_018251515.1 Cecropterus confusis
TTGATAGTAAGCTTTTTTACAATACTATGTGTTATTTCAACACGCTACATGAAATTATAATAAGTACCACGAGAAACTTGAACTAGCGGCATTGTTATTGTAACAATAAATATAAATACAAATAGATTAAGTGCTACGTACTACATTGTACGTAACATTAATAGAGTACGTGTAATCAAAGCGAATGATCAATAACGATGCAGCGCAATAAATCGACGAAACACCTATTGGAGGCGATGCAGCTACTACAGATCCGATGGATAATGACTAATACGGCACTAGGCACTCGATAACTAAACAACCGCGTGCAAAGATAGGTGTTCCGAGGCTCCAGTAGCCAGGTTAATCGAGTCAGCGGTATCGGGATTATGTCATTAAAACTTCATCAAACGCTCATCCGCTCAACTAACTGGACTTTGAAGTCAACGAACACTATAAAATTACAATCTTTAGGCCCCCGCGGAACGGTTGTGCGAATACCCCGTAATTGTATAGTAATCGGTGGAATCACTTGTGACAGAAATATTCGAATAAATTGCGTTTTAATGTGTGCGCACTGTGCGCCTTTAAAGACAAAATTACTGCAAGTGTTTATGTACCTACAACCGTAACGTCAGATATAAGGAGCATTATTTTGGACATACATTTTCAGTTTTTTTTTTTTGCTTCGTGTTAGCGTAAATGGCGCGAAAGCGTTTCAACGTTCCATTAAAAAACTTTACATTCCTAAGATTGCAAATAATAACACCAACCCTGGAATCGTAAGATTTAGATTGGTAAGGATCGATAATAAGATAATCGTAAAACATATGGCTATATGAATGTAACATATGCATTAGTGTTGTTAAATAAAATCATACAAAGACAAATTATATTTTTTTTAATATTAACAGTGATAATATATTTGGTTTTAACGCACTGATCTAAAAACGGCCATAAAACATAATTTTGATGTACCCGCTCTCGCATTAACATCTCAATTGTTGATCGCCTGAGCAAATTTATTGCCGAACTGTTGTAAAGATAATTTCACAAAGTAAAATAAATACGACAAGGCGAGCAAGGCCATAATTAAGAATTAAAGTTGTGCTCTTCCCGAAATTGTCAGGAAGAGTCGTAGGACACTCGTGATTTATAACTCGCCAGCAATATTTCGAGTTAAATTGAAAATGTTAGTGAGAGCTCATCGAAGATTAATCGATAAGCGATCGGGGTAAGTTCGCCTCCATAAATTATAACGATCCACTGATCTTCTGCGCATATGTTAAGACCATAAGCTTAATAATAATCTTAAGATTTTTGGGCCGAGCGCAGTTAAGCTGAAGTTTTTACGATTTTTTCAGTACCATGCGTTATTTAAAAAGTGTAACTATACCGCGAAGATCGAAGCCAAAGTGAAGCGCTTGACAAGTTTACGGCGCAAAAAGCTCAGAGTATGGTGGCGGCAAGCGAAACGGGGTACAGTTTTTGTCGAGACCTCGTCAAAGCTCGGTGTCGCGCGGCGCGTCGACCACTCAACTGCGGCTCTCTCTAATTGGACGTCTACCTGTTGCGTCGCCTTACTGCTTTTTTCAGTTCCCCGGCGAATACACTCGGTGATGAGCACTCTACGTGAACAGTTTCGTAATACCCCGCTAGGTAATCTGCCTCAGTTCTTCTGTCTTTTCATAAAAGAGCACCGCAATGTTTTTGTAATCAAATGTTAGCATTTAAGAAAGAAATACGGCGACAAGCGTGTGGACAAATTGTTCTGCAATTTTTAGGATTGAATGATTGCCAATTGTCGAATTTAATACTTTACGAATATATTATACTGTAATAACAATAATAATAATAACAATATTTTATTTTCTCTCACAATAAGGACTTAAACTATAGGCATGTAACAAAAGTGTATTAAAATTATCTGTAAACTGTCATTAAAGTGTGTACTGTCATTAAAGGATGTCAATAAGTGGGCAAGTGTGTTTAGAACCAATTGTTTAACTTATTTTGTTTATAGAAGAAAAAAAATATTGTACTCCCTTATTTATTCCAATCTAATTCCATCGTGATGACAAACACATAAGACAAAATTACGATATAATTGAGTCAGTGTATCGATATTTTGTAATTTAATCAGTCATTGCATTTATATGTCTACCTTCTTTACAGTAGACGTACCACTACTTCGGGATACTAATAATTTATAGGCAGATTACAGGTACTTTACGTTTGATTTATAGGTTTACCGTTTTATGTAATGTATAAAAAGGACATTTAATTTAGAGACACATTGATTTACAGATTATTTACAACAGTTTCAAGGCAGTCCAAGAAATATCTATATGTCTTCATAATTTCTTGATTTACTTCGAATGCAACCAAAACCTAATAGAAACGGTAGTACCATACGTTCGGCTTCATGGAGGATTATTGGATCGGATAAAAGGCACGGCGGCGTTACCGTTCGTCCCATGACGATCAGTTATTCGTCTTTCAGTCGTCAATGACCATCGGAGCGTGTCGGGGGCGAGATCGAGTGCGGGACGCTCCGACGCGTACGGCGATTCTCCACGCGCACCGACCGACCGCCGGAAACGCAGTGACAACACAACAAAAACTCATTTCATTCATCGTTTTTTTCCCACTGCCACTTGACCGAACGAACAGGTTCTCGATATCTATTACGAGCCACATTGAATTAGAGTAATTTCATAATGCGACGGTCGTGTCAGCGCGGCGGAATCTGAAAGTCACAAATTGATTTCAGAATGCACTTAATCGAAGTGACTTAATTCCTTTAAAGTAATTTCGTCCATATATTTCTCAAACTAAAAAATGTTTTTAATAGGTAGATATTGAATTGGCACCAATAAATAAAATAAAAGAGTGCAATTCCCTACTGATATAGATAACTTTGGTAACAGTGAATTAAATTTCCATCTAGACCATAAATATCTAGAATTCTATTTTACTACATTTTACCTTGCCCCTGTTGAAAAGACTCTAGGCCACCATGCTAGCCATGTCCAGATTAATTAATAACTAAGAATATCACTTATAACGACGTTGAATCAGGGGACTCCAGAGTGGAAGACAGAATTTAATTCTACTAAAAACTAAATGATCAGCACACAATGTAACCCAGTTATTACAAAAATAGCTATGTGAAATACCGAAAACGCTCAGAATACAAGTATAATGTCGTTTAACCCAGATAGCAAGCAAGATGCATGAACCTAAATAAATTATATTGAGTTGTGAGCTCAAGTAAAATAGCAGGCGAGCATGATGTATGCACCGGGAAGATATGCGATCTCACAGCCCTCGTTGGAAAGTAGACCGACTTATCGCTTCAGAACCGTTTTGTATCTCAAATTCTAAAACACGCCGCTAGCGGATAAATTTTCACGGAAAGCGTATGTTGCTGCTGCGAAAGGATAAAGGAAATACGTACACCAGATGCCATAGGGAAATCGCCAAAATTTCAACAGTATTACATTTATTTTACACGAAAACACTTGGAAGAAATCACCCGTGAATACATGGTTTTAAGTCGGGACACACTCTATCATCTTATTTTGCATTTCCACGCATGAACATAGTGTGTTCAAAATGTGAACATGGAGCGAAATTTGTCATTTTAATTTTAGTCTTTTAAAATAAATAGCTAACTAAATATTTACTACTCGTTCTAATTGATTTGATGCGTTTCGTTGTCTTCCGCCTAGAAGCAATCTTTATATGTCCGAAGAGAGTGACAATCAGAGATGTATAAATGGAAAAAAATATGTGTCCGTGGTTTATTAAGTGGAATTATTGAAGAGGTTGATCAGCTCGAGGCTGGCACGCTTGCCCATCACCACACGAGCCTTAGCACCTTCGCTATGCGCCCTCCCTTATTCGGTTTGACGATAAGCGGCGGGTGGCCGCACGATCGCCCCCGCAGCTGCGGCCACCAACCATTGTTTTGACGTGCCGTTTGATTTGTGCGCGAGCGCCGCTATCGATCTCCCCGCGTCAATTTATTGCCCTTCCTAGACATTCGCGCACTGCCCACAAATTAGATAGAACGGTCAACCCACTTGTCGATCCGACACAATTAGATCCCCGTGAAGCAAATCCTGACTTTAACCACATCCAAAAGTTTTATAATTCATTGAAATACACATATAAACCTTATTTGTTACGAAATATATTGGTTATGAAATCTGCCGTGTAGCCGATTCCAAGACTCCTAGGTAAACGGTACTTGTGCATATAATTATTCACCTAGGTCCATATTAAATAACTGAAATATTGTTACTGGAAATCGAAACGACACTGAGTCATAACTCGACCTACTTCTACGATTGTAAGTTATTAAACAGTAGTTCAAATCACGAAAGTCTTGAATATTTACACGATTTAGTAGGTTTGGTTTCTAGCCAAAGCAATCCAGTCTTAAGCAAACAAGTTACTGTAATGTGCACTCACGTCTTAAAAGTTATTAAAGTGGAAACGCAGGACATGTAGCAAGATAAGTATTATAACAGAAAAGTAAAAACCGTGTTTCGATCATAAAAATCGAACAAGTCAGCACTTTGATTAAGAATGGAAGAATTGAGTCATCGGCAAATAAGCCGCAGGTAATCAGCTCGAACACACAATCTTACGAGAGCGCCATAAAGGTAGAGCCATAAGTTGGCACTAAAACCGTAATTAATGTTACCCACCACTCATTATGTGCAGCGCTGAAGCTATACTGACGCGAAAGGAACTCATTGAACTAACTACTTTCAAGACATTATGAGTAACGCTATTCTTTTAAACAATAAAGGTCACTATTAGGAAGTAAAGTAAGCACAAACGAATTGCATCATTATTCATTACCCTACACATGTTTGCAACCTTTAACGACTTTTGAACGAGCACAGCCTTCGTGAACTACACTGTTATACCACAACTCGCTAACATATCGCAATTACAATAACATACGTACCATTTCATTATAAGTGTACTGATACATGTATATAACTGATTATTTGAATAGATAAAAGGTTAAGTTTAATATATATTGTATATTTCTTCAAAACGAGGTGCGAAGCGCAATAACATATTTTAGTAAACATTTGTAGCTCACACGCCGTATTCAGAACAATAAGTGTACCGGGTAGTGATCCGAGGCAGATGCGATTGAAAATCGTAAATATCGGGAGCGTTGCTCGCGTGACACACCACGCTCGTACATAAGCTACGACAGCGGGATCCAATTTCGGTGAATTTAATGTAAATGCATGAATTTTCCCCGTGCCACTCGTACAATCAGTGTCGAGAGCTGACATTTGCATATGCGTTGCTGAAATTTCAGAATAGCTATTCCGTCGAGCTTAACCGAGTTCAAAACTTGGTGAGTACACGACTCGGGTAAATGTTGCGGCAATGTGGCGGGATGTATCCTCGTGTCAGACATAACGGGGGCGAGCGATTCAGCGGAACTCAGTATATTAAAATGCGTGCAACGTTCTCGGCGCGGCAGTACATCACAAAAATGGTATTTCGTTACCGCACATCTCAAGTGAGTACGAGACTCGTATGTTATCACAGTATCATATGGTTTGAGTGCACATTAGGGCGCGCGCCATATTAAGTGCGTACTTTGAGCAGACTTTTAATAAAAAGCGAGCAGGTGTTGTGAACAGCACACAGTAGCAAATTGGTTGGAAAATCTGAGTCACCCCGCGCATCACGCTCGGTTGACAGCCCATCTCCGAACCAGCTGACGAGAGCGGCACTAAACTTTATTGCATGCGGTCCACTGAGCTTTGGCACAACTAAGCAAAGTACGATAACAAATATGTACTGTGTTTATTATAAAAGTTAAAAGAGGACGAGTATATCAATTACAGATTTATAATGAAGATTTTTATTTTAGGACAGTTACGATATACATCTATCTATACATATAATAAAACTGTAGAAGACTTCAATTATGTCCATTGAATAAAAACTAAAAAAAGTACCTCCAGGGGTCTTCAAATAAGTAACACTAGCCAAAAAACATTTTGAAATTTTTGTCTGTCTGTTGTGCTGCTTTAACGCAAAAACTACTGGACGTATTTTGATGATTTCTTTGTTTCTATGTGATGTCTTAAATAAACACATTTTCTTACGGTTTTATTGCAAACGCTGGTAAACCCTACGAGATTGATCAAAATAATGTGTATTTTTCGTATATTTTTTAGTTATCGAATTGTTACACACTATTTAACTAGTCCATAATAAAACAAGATATATAGTTTAATACGACGATAAGCATGCAAAGTTTCACACGTTATTGTCAAAAACGAATTAATTCATTTTTCATTATTAGAATACAGAATTATTTGTTTTATTTATTGCAAACTTGCCGAACTTTTATTAATACACTGGTCTATCAAATAAAATTCCATAGTTCGTATGTAACAAAGAGACATTCAGCAAATAGTAATTATATGACGTCACCAACATAAATAGTTCTAAGCCAAGAGTTGTCTATCTCATCAAACTAGTTCAGAATTCTGACGATCCAGATCTGCTTTGATAGCACTCCGGTTAATAAACGTGCCACGAGCAAAGCAGTTATGCAAGAACTGAATCCGTTTCATTAATTAGATTACGTGGAATGTATGCACAATTCTAAGCAAACACCAATCGTTCTTCGTTGAACCGACTGAGCTCTTGCCTATTCTATCCTGACGCTCTACAAGACGTCGTCCGCCTGATTGGATTGAAACGCTCCAAACACAATGTCTCGTGAGAAACCAATCAGAATTTATATCCCTCAACAACGAGACGACTAACTTTAATGTACCTTCACACATGAAACTATATTGCCTAATTTACTATACACCACTTTAACATTCACTACTTGACGTATCAGCGTTCAAAATTGTAGCGACCATCGTCGTTTAACTGGCCTCAAAATTATAAATAGATACAGAATTCCCGACAAAGATCCGTAGAATAAGCTAAACATGTGTTATAGACAGAAATAAAATTGATTGATTTTGATTGAGATTCTTTTGTGGTTCGACTCTGACGGCATTACCACCACAGCTATTTCTGCTAAATAACAGTAGTGTTAAGCGCTGCTAAGTTCTGGTCTGAAGGGTGTTAGTCCTTAGGATTGGCAACGCATCTACGCGCCGATCCAACCTCAGGCAATTACGACGTTGTCTGGGCTTTTATCCATGGGCTACAATGATAAAGTAGTCTAAACTACATATTCTTAAGACCTAAGTTAAAGCAATACCTTTACGATACGATACATTCAAGTTTGACTAGTTATAGTTATTGTCAAATTCAAAGAATAGGCATCAGAATTAATGCCAAAGTTACGAATAGGAAGAGTCTTTAATAGAAAAACTATAAAATAACGGTTCACCGAACTCTTAAAACGTTCATTCAATTTACTACTTGAATTAAAAACATTGATTCGATCGAACGTTGTAATAGGCAATAGCTAGTTTTAATGGTAAGGAGTAGATTAGCTTTAGTATTATTGTACTGTAACCTATGATTGAAGTAGACTAGGAACGCAATTCTCGTTAACCGCGAACTAGGAATGACTGACGCAGGTTGTTACAATTTGCAGAAATCCAGTTCCTCCGCCATAAAGCTACAGCCAGATAAGGAAAGAGAGCAATTCGATAAACTGAACTTGTACACAGGATCACATTTAAATTGAAGTTGGAGAGCAAAACAAGTGGCTCTAAAGGAATAGGTACATTACATGGAAGGGTTTCGACGTAACGTATAGAATAAATCGATTCTACAGTACAATAAAACTGTTTACATCATGGAATATTAAAACCTTTCTCTGGTGCTGTTCCACAAAAGATTAGCATTTCGCAGCACGTCATGACAATAAGAAAGGCAGAGTTTTTACGTCAAAGCTCCTCGTAAATTATGTACTACGCGAGTCATTCACCAGATAAAACACGTTCGTACAACTCATAAAATACAAAACGTCCCGGTACGCATTTCTGGCGTCACGCAAAAAGAACACACATTATTTAACAGTGCTTCGTAAAACGTAGCGCCACACGATACACTGAGTCTCCCTCGCAAATGCTTCAGAATATGTCAATCGTGATTGAAATGAAAAATGTCTGCCGAATAATTTAGGGATGTTTTAAAATAATATACTAACCGAATTGACCGAACCGAACCTCATTTTTGAAATCGGTATAAAAACTATACTATACTGAAAAGTTACCTCATCTTATATAACTATAGTTATTGATAACTTATTGAGGTAACTTATTGAGAGTCTTGAAAAACTAAAGTGTACAGTTTATTTTAAAGTATTGACAATTTTTAGGTAAATTCTTTAAAAGCCTGTTTGTAAGAAATAATCATGAAATGAAATCAAATATATTTTGTGATTACTCACGACCAATTTTAATATACACGAAATGAAACTATTTTCGTAACATATATAACTCTATTTGAATCTTATTTTGTTCTCCAGAGAAATCATTACTTAATAGTAACAGCCTGGATGCACCATAAGCGTACCTAAGGTTCAGGTGCGTGTTTCATACTCACTCATGAAAATAACATAAAATAATATAAATGTACCGTTAAAACATATCTGCGTGTTTTCGGCATGACAATTAAAAATATTAATCATTTTTTTTCTCCATTTCTGCTCTCTTCTCTTTTAGTAATTGAGAAACCCCACGATCATTTAACAATGCATTTGTTATAAAATTCGATTATAAAATTATTATATAGGTACCGGGCTTTAAATTAATACGAGCGATAAATCAAACACGATATTTATTTAAGCAATTAAACGCCCCCAATCGCAGTAAGGAGCCGTAAAGACATAACGTCAAAAATAATTGAAATTCAGTTGTGTTTACATAATATAACCATACGTCTCACTTGCGGCGGGAAAATTCCTTTTTCGGGATTGTTTTACCCTTTAAAAAGGTATCTCTTTTTGTATTTAGTTAAACCCATTGAAAAATATCAAACGGATTGTGTACATCTCTATTTTAAAAGTAGAATTGATATTTCGACATTAAATTAATGCACACAGGCCATGTTTAGAAAACGTAAGGTATTACAACTTAGATGTTACATTATTTACCAAAAATCACTACGTAGGTACGTACTTTCTTTAAAAACTAATGAAAATTATTTAAGAACGTTAAACATTTTGCTGCAAGCCTCCCGCGCTCGATAGAATTAAATGGTCACATTACGCATACTTATACATTGGTGTACAGCACAGCCGGTCCGATGCTGAGATACATTTATTATGCGTACGCATACACCGCGCTGTTAACCACCAAGAAAGAGTAATTTAACGGCAATACACTTCGAATACCAAACAAATTAACATCCGCCGTGATCTGATACTTTTAATGACTTAAGCGGCGCGGGTGTCAAATAGCACCATTTGTAAATTGGTTTTGAATTATTTATTTTACACGTTAAACGCTTGTTTTATTTTATATTACACGTCATTTATCGTCGTGTTTTTTTACATCGCGGAATCTATGATTACTCTTCATTAAAAAAACCGCTATGACGTACACTAGAATGACATAATGACATAATTATGCAAATAATATGCAGATACTACTGTTCTGATTGGTATCTCTAAAAAATAGGTACGTGATACTAATTAGAACAAGGTTCTTGTAAAAAGTTACATGTTGTTGGTGCCGAAAGTGATTTTTAAAGTTACAAAAATCGCATTTAACTGTGATAACTTTTACCGTAGATTAAGATTTAGATTTTATTTTTTCATAAAGTGGGAGCGTTTGCATGGAAAGTAACAAAATGTATAGAACTATGCACTTTTATAATCAGCACAAAAAAGTTTGCAAATGATTAAAGAAGGTGTAAACCAAAGAATAAAAGAAACAGATATAAGCACGTAGATAAGTACTTTAATACATAAACAGGGGAAGAAAGCAACACTATTCTGGTAGCTTCGTATCGTAAAACAATCAAACAATAACATTCGTCTGAGATTTAAATTAAACCCACGCCTGTCTCACGTTACAAGAGCAGGGAGCGTGCCATGGAGCCCATTCATAGTAAACTTTACACCATTTGCCTACCGAGTGTCTGCGACAGTTACACAAAGGGCGTATACATTTTAAAAGCGATCAGTATTACGATCAATATAAATTAAAGAAACTTTATTGGATACATTTATAACTACCAATACCGGTTATCAACCAACAATTAAAGAGGCAGCACGAACCGAAAGCCGCCGCGCTCAATTTGCTTTTGACTTCCATTAATTTCTTTTAGCAGTATTACCAATTTACATCAGAATGTTAGTATTGTACCCGGAGGATACTAGAATAGCTTTAATAGATTTTT
>DWTU01003506.1:0-10353 GCA_018251515.1 Cecropterus confusis
GTAAGGGAGATATACTTTTCCGAGGCATTCCATCTTAGTCCTCAGGGGTAGCAACGCATCTGTAGCTAACCTTAGATGAGACTTTGATCTTACCTAGGGTTGATTACAGACGTCCATCGGCGACAGCAGCCTCTTACCATCAGGTGGGCTGTATGCTTGTTTGCTACTTCTATTCTATAAAAAAAAAATACTTTCGTTCTTTTACATTATCAGTCACATAAAAATATATACAGCATTTTGTATTCTAATTCATTCAATCTATGTGTTATATTGTACATATTTATGTACAAAGGTAACTATATCAGACACAAGCAATGGCTTGCACATGAGACTCTATTCAAGATAATTCAGATCAGATAAGGGCATCTTTTAGAAAGTTGCCTATATAAGTTTAAGGCCATATAAGTCCATATAAGGTTTAAGTTATAATATAAAGGATATAATTTATCTGACCAGGAACCAAAGACAGACCCTATCCATGACTATACATACAGTCTTTGTGCTACATAGGTAGGTTATCAATTATGTTATGATTACAATTTCTTAGTTAAAACTAATTGGAGTTATAAATTGAGGTCTAATTATAAGTTTTAATTATGTTCGTGAATATGTTGCATATTGCATTACAATAAATATTTTGTATAACAATCAGTATTATTACTGTAATTTTAAGCAATTTTTCAACTTTGTTTCCTATTTTTTATTAACTTATTTTCATAATATCTGTTTTTTTTTTGTAACTTAGAAATAGGAAATGAACATGCAGTCCATCTGATGGTACGTGGCCACTGCCACCCATGAACAAGAGTTAACATCTCAATATAGAACAGAGATTCTGTATGAAGTCAATCACTGATGTGAGCCAGCAACCACAATAGAATTCACTTTGATAAATTAGAGAGTACGTAGCATATAAGAAAGACCTGATGGCTCACTGCTCCTAATGTCTTTTCAGTACATTAGGCTTAATAATTTAAGAAGTAATTCCAAAAGTATTTTCCTACTCATTCACTATTGTCGTAACATTCCGATAAGGCAACAACCAATTATTTTATGTGGAAATTCTACATAAGGAACTGAAATAGATAAGATCTGAAGCTACTTGCATTATTTCACAAGTACATAAACATATTTTTATCCGAGAACATATTTACAGCAGCTTTAAGCATGATTTATATAAATAATGGAATTATGATTGTTCTAAACAATGCATTTTTTGTGTCTTTGTTTATCATAAGCATGAAAACTTTAAGAAAATTAATTCGATTTATTAAACAAATATGCTTCTGTATAACTTATTTTTCTACTCTCCATATAAAACTGAAACTTCTCAACAATACAATAAATTAGTTAATTGCATATGATTTTCTAGATAGATTACATTTCAATATATATTATCTTCAGATCATCATATTTTTTCCTATCATCTTTTAATTTTAGAAGTATCATCCTGTTTTCAATCATCTTAAGAAACAAAAATTCAATAAACATGGTGTTAAAAATATAGGTATTCACCATAAATTGCAAATGCTTAAACAACATGAACTGCGAAAATGATTACTGACTGATAATAACAAAATTTCGCTTTTAAAAAGGAATGTAAATGTTAAGCACTGAAGGTCAACTGGTACACTTACCCTTCCGGGGAGAATTCAAGGTTGAATACTCCTCCAGTGGGAAGACTGTTCGCCTGCTCATAGTCCCACGATGCGATGGGTCTCATGCCGCAGTAGAGGCTCCGGGCCATGGCGTCGCCCGCTCCCACGGGCGTCGGGAAACCTGTCTCGCGTCGAATTAACCGGTACGGACTGAAGGCTGAATACCTCGCCATAAACGTTGCTCTATCAGTGCTACCCATTTTGTTTCAAATAACACTTATCAGCTTATCTATATCTTAAGTCACACGATATCGTGGTATTTAAGTACTCGACATAGCAGTGTTTGAATACATATATCAGCAATTTTACTAGTTTTAAGACATTTTTTCAAAGTTTACGTTGATTTAATATAGATGTAACTTTTACAGATTCTAACACGCGTTGGCTGAACAAAATTTATAGAAAACACAGACCACAAAGTCGGATTGGGTAATAAAATAAATGTCAACAAAAAATCAATACACCTGGCTGTCATTGATACAATGACGGCGCCGTCGTTTCATTTTACAAATAAAGTTTATAATATTGGTTATTCTAAAAAAATGACATTCCACCTACTCTTAAGCGTTTTGCTTATTTAATTTTTTTATGTAACACATAAATCAATTTTCTGTATTATTTTTGGAGTATCTCTTATATATAGCCAAGAAATTATTATAGTACAGTACATAGAATTTGTGAAGTAAGGGTCAGTAGAGTTAGGTCGTGCAGATTCAGAAGCTTGGCTCTACATAAGATCTGACATCTTTTTCACAGGGCAAACCTTATGTGGTCCTGTTGGCAACATTTTACATGAAATATTTTTGGTGGGATGCTATTTTACCATTATCATAGGTTAAATTAGCTAGAATATGGTTAGAAACCGCAATAATTTACTTGAAAATAACGATCAGGTGAATAAGTTAATGTGAAGGTTGCAGAGATTTCCAATTAATATCATTAATTTAATAAAATTATAAGAAAAAAATAAGCTGTGATTATTATCAGTAGGACGACAGACAGGAGACAGGAGAATAACATAATTATGATTCATTTATAGATATAAAAAATAAAACAAAAAGAAATCAGGTTTTTTTAATTCATATAATAAATCATTTACAAAAAGTTCAGTGCCAAAAACATTTTTTAAAAACACAATGTCAAGTTACAAGATTATGCTTAATTTACATACAAAATTATTACATTAAATTATAATTATATCCTACCGTAATCTATTAAAAGAAATTAAAAGATTGATGAGAGTATTCCACTTGGTGGATTTATTTGTCCTGTCTTAAGAACATTTTGCAGGAACACTTCCAATCTTGTTTTAGGACCACCTTCATCTATATCAGCCAAGATTGCAAAGTATTCGGTACTTATAAGCTTTATTATTTTACTAAATTGATGTTTGTAATATTTGAAGAACTCAGAACCACAAACTGTGAAGAAATCATGCAAAAGAGTAGCACAAATATCTGGTTCAGGTTTAAGATTTAAAAATGATGCGAGCCATTGCCATGCATGATTTAAACCATGGGGATTAGGTGCATTGACATATCTTGGTGTCCTTGCAATCCATAGAGCACATCGCAATCTGAATATGCCGGACATTCTTTTTAAAAACTTGTCATGTTTTTCAACAACACCTTCTGCATTATATGTATAGCCTCTAGACATATAAAACTCTTTGTCTGTCTGTCCCTCCTTTTGTGGCAAAAACATTGGTACTAAGTAAGGGCACTCCCTGTGGAAATTTGCTTCTAAGAGCTTGCTAAATTCTGGAAACTGAGAACATAGTGCAACAGTCACAGATGCAAGTGGGAAGGCAGCTTCTGGGTTGCTGGAAACCAAGAGATCACCTTGTCGTACAATCTTTTTAGCTAACAGCGCTGTGCAGTAATACAGTCCTTGTGGATGTTGGGCAGCGGTCACAAATGTGTCTAACACTTGTACAGTTTCCCCTCGGAGTAATACAGATAACTTGTCAAACTTGTCCTTCATATGCATAGCGCTGACAGATGATATTGCATTAACTGGAGTATTAACAGCCTTCTGACAATCAAATCTAAATTTCTTATGATTAGGATCTTCTAATAACTCCTTATATCTACTTTCATATTCTTGTAAAAAGTCCCTAAGTTGTTCATAATGCGTATAATTTCTTTGAGAATAAAACATAGGTTGTACTTTTTTTTCAGGTTCTGGTTGAGGAGGCGGTGTTTTAGCTACTTCAGCAGCTTTTGCCTCTTCAGCCAGTTTTTCTTCTAGCTCCTTCTTTTTCATTTCCTCTTCTTCTTCTTTCAGCTTCTTCTGAAAATCAGCTACTATTTTCTTTTTCACATTTTCAATGTATAATGCTAGGATTTCAGCTTGTTTAACTTCCTTGTCAGTGATTGTACCAGTCTTACAACATTCCATGATGTTACTGATGTTTCCAATTATTGTTGTGATTGGATCTATATACTTGTGCAAAATTTCTTTTACATGAGGTTCTGAGTGTGCAAGATGGGATATATAATTGTAACATACACATATTTTAGTGTGACTGTCTGTGATCGCAGCAAATCTTGCTGTTGCCTTGTTTTGTTCCTCAAGAATTCTGTTCATATTATCTATTGTCTGCTTATTAATCATTTGGCATTTCTGTTCGTCAAGTTTAGCTTTGTCCAACACTGATAAGTTATCATTTTCTCTTAAATGTTTAATGAGTTGTATTTTGCGAGCTCTCAATTCCAAAGCCTTACGTTCACATTCATCACTCTGTTTCTTACCAAACCTTCTGATGGCTTCAGCTCTTTCTGTAATCATTTTTTCAACTAAATTATTGAACGTCTCCTCGGTAATTTGCTTCATTTTTGATTCATATTCCTTCAAAATGAGGGTGTAGCGGAGATCTTCTGCAATTTTATCTTCCAACAAGTCGGCGTTTCCATCAGGTTCATCGTAGATTTCTTCCGGTACTGTGGTTTTAGAAGTTTCGTCTGTCGTGCAGTTGGGCCCAATGGTGACTTCATGTATATAAGGACTTATTTCTGCGGCTTTTGTCAACGCCGATATGCGTAGACGATCGAAATCGGCGATCGCATCTGATATGTTCAAGTCACATTTTCTATTACTGCTCCGTTTTTGTAGATCCTCTGGACCTTCGTAACTTCGATCCATTTTTATTTTCATTGGTTCGTGATCACCTATTTATTATGAAAAATTATAATATCACAAACAACCTGCATGATCAATTTTACAACGGCAAATTTTGATAGTTCAGTTCAGATAGGTTTTTTGACATTTGACACAACATTGTTTTTGACATATTTTTTTTTATATTGTTTTTACCATGGACGTATAAGTTTAGTATTTCATACGTCCATAGTTTTTGCAGTCTTGACTTGGTTAACACAACACAGGTTATAAATGAATATCCGAAAAGCAAAATTGAGAGAAACTATTTACTGAATTTTAATGTTAATATATTGAATGCAAGTTTATTTTTAAAAGCGATTTCAAGCGATTGTTCTTTATCATCCCCCAGTATGATAGAGACAATGTACGTATGTTCCATGCAATGAGATGATACGTAATTATCCTACTTATAATCTCGGCCAATGAATTATCATGGCTATCCAGTGAAGTAATGTCGCTAGCATTCTAGGAATTTATCCTGAAAAATATACCACGATACTTAAAAGCGCCAAGCCAAGGCCGTATAAACATTCTAAATAATAATACTGACATTTTTAAATCCATAAATACTTGTAGTAATATTATTATAAATATAATTTCATTTTTGTTTCTATGTAAACAAATGTGTATGAATCTTAGAAGACGGTTGAGTATCCGATCAAAATATTTGGCGCGAAGTTTGACAGATGTAACAGCTGGATTTGTCAAACCTTCTGCAATAATGTTTCGAAATAAACTTTGTGCTATTAGTTAAAGAAAATAATCTCAGAATGGTTTTACAAAACACTGGAAAGTACAGGGCGGATAAAAATGATACGAGTAAAAGGGACAGAGACGCTGGCCCGTCTGCTGGAGGACAAAGGTTTAAAAACTGTTACAATTATTAGGGTTCGGTTGATATAATTTTATCTCACTACATAACTTTTGTTTTAGAGAAGAGTCATCAGAATCGCGTATACGTGTGGCTTTGGAAAATGACAGAATTGATTCAAAGTATGGATTTGATAGAGTTCGCGACGCAAAAGAGCGCACAGGTTACCTGATCAACATGCATACAGTAAGTGAAGACTTATGAAACTATCGCGGGATTTTTCAAAATACAAAGATACTTGAAAATTGTATCACTTTTTGTTTCTATCAGATTTGATTAGATAGAACTAAATAGAATAATAAAAACCCTTGATGCTTTTTCTTATATGGTATTTTGTCCCTTTGGACAGTGATAATTTCTTTTTAACACTTATGGCAATAAATTGGCGTTCCTTTAAGCAACTCTCTGGAATTTATACTTCCAATAGAATCCAAGTGCTAAGGTTGGTTCCATATGTATTAATACCTTCAAGCCCTAAGTTAGATTGCAACATGTGTCTCTGTACCTAACATCAAACCACAATTCAGTATGGCAGTGCTGCTCCAGCATTTAATACAAAACGGTTTCCATCTTCAAACATCAATGTGTATATCATTGACACAATTTTTGCTATATTCCAGGCTGAAATTTTAGACGAAGACAAGCGCCTAGTGGCAGCTATGGATTACTACTTCATCGAAATGGATGGATCAAGGTTTAAAATATCACTCATGTTCCAACCATATTTCCTGATCATGGCGAGGAAGGAATGCGAACAGGAGGTCATCCAATACCTGTCAAAGAAATTTGCGGGCACCATACACAAAATTGACATTATAGAAAAAGAGGATTTGGACTTAGTAAGTTTTCCCATGAATGACATAGGTGGAAACTAAAGGAGAAAATCCAGAAGTTAGGTGGCAGGGCCTTCCTGTGTAACATTAACACTCTTTGTGGGCTAGTGTCCAGTGCCAGGCATGCCGAATATGCTGAATACAGAGGGTACTTACCAACTTAGGCCAGGCCTGTATATAGTAGTTTTTTTTTTATTTTTAAGTGTATTTATGTTTAACTTTAGCTTGTATTCCTGTTTTATATGGAGTTCATTGTTCATATCCAATAAATTAAATGGAAGTGCATTTGGAAACCTAGCATGATTTTTGATTGATTTTTAATAATATTTGCATATTAGAAACTAATTACCATATGCATGCTTAAGTGGTGAAGAAAATGTAAGAAACCAGCATGCCTGACTGTTTTCCATTAAAAAGTTCAAATTAAGTACACTATTGTCCATTTTCCCAGTTTGATGGACACATAAGGCACAAACCCTTCTCAATTTGAGAGAGGATTTAATTTTGTATTGATGTTTAGGAAACTGTCAGTGTACATATTTTTGTAATGGTCTTTTAACTATTTTCATTTGATACCCATGATAATAAAACAGTCGTTAGTTTTCCTCTTTTCCTATTTACAATCAAGCAATCAAGCTTTTTGGGCTGTAATATATGAAATGGATACATATACTCGAACATATTACACTCCGTCTGATGCAGTTAGGTAAAAATAATCATATACATTCCATGCAATATGATTACTCTATGTTCTCTGCTCTCTCTGTTTCAGCTTAATCACCTATCAGGTTTGAGACAGAGATACATAAAACTGTCATTCATGTCCCAAAATGAAATGATGAAAGTCAGGAGGGAAATACTGACAGCCGTGAATAAGAATAAGGAGAGGGAGAAAAAAGATGCCATCTATTCAGAAATGTTGACAAATGCCCTCACAAGTGCTGCTGCTTTAGAACATGCAAAGAAGACCAAGGACCACATGGAGAATATATTGGACATAAGGTACAATAATTATATGATAATATTTACTAGCTGTGACCTCTGTTTAAAAAAAAGTTGAAAAACTTTAGATTGTAATACTTTTAGCTGAGTATGGGGTTACACAAATACTAAATATTTGTGCAAGACATGGGCTATAGACACGTTTCTTTTTCTTTACATTAAATTCAGTTGTTTAAGATTGATACAATTTCAAACTTACAGACTGACAAATTATAGAAATTTTACATTTACTATTTTTGGAAACATAATTGATGTAAAAACATGTGGAACTTTTATTCTAATTATATGTATGGATTATGCTAAAAAAAAAATCTTACCAAAAGGGGCTTTTGTATTAAGGTTATATAGTACTCAAGTAAGCCTTGGCAGATGTTATTAAGTCACAAAAAAAATTCAATCACTTATTGGACCCACTTATACCTAATTTTCAATCTGGAACTTACTAGTTACAGTACATACTCAGAAAATTTAATTAAAATCAGTTTAATGTTTTCAGATGATAGCATGTACATATATATAAAATATAATTTACTTAAAGAACAAGATTATTGAAATTTGGATGTTAGTCTCTTGTAACATTATGGTACAGATGTGGTTATAATTTATAAGCTAAGTTTCAAACTAATGACTAGTTATTTAGTTATATATAGAGTTATCTATTAGCTGCAGTCTTTTATTTCTTTCATATATAAAACGATCTCATATTGTTTCGCCAGGGAACATGATGTACCATACCATGTTAGAGTGTCAATAGACATGAAAATATTCTGTGGCACTTGGTACACAGTCAAGAGCAGAGGAACCGAGACTCCTGTATTCACAAAGAGGGATGATATTCTGGAAAGACCAGACCCCATAGTACTGGCATTTGATATTGAAACGACGAAACTGCCACTCAAATTTCCCGACTCACAAACTGATCAGATAATGATGATCTCCTACATGATAGATGGTCAGGGGTATTTGATTACTAATAGGGAGATCATCTCCGTTGATGTTGAGGACTTTGAGTATACTCCTATGCCAGAATTTGAAGGGTGAGACTTTTATATTCACATTTGTGTTCCCCTTATATGTGTGTATAATATAAGTGAATTAATTTATCACTTCAAGCAAGTAATATGCTTTAGCAAATTTTTTTATGCAAGGAAAATGTTGTATGAACATGTCCTGAACAATTTGGCAGATCATAAAATTTACTTCTGACTACTTGTCAATCATTAATGTGTTATAAAAATTTTGCTTCAGATGTTCATATTTTGCCGTCATTTAACATGCATTATATTGATAGTAAATCTCATTTTACAGACAGTTTATTATATTCAATGAACCCAATGAAATGGCCCTTATTCAGAAATTTTTCGACCATATCATGGACATAAAACCTCACATTTTTGTCACATATAACGGTAAGAATCTAATGTAATTTTGAATTTATTATATTAAGAATCTAATCGATAATGGTTATGAATGAAATGTATTTTATTATATACAGGTGATTTCTTTGATTGGCCATTCGTTGAAGCGCGTGCAGCGATTTTGGGCTTAGATATGAAACAAGAAATAGGCTTCAGCAAAATAACAGCGAGGGATGGGACCTACGCATGCCGCCCCGCGATGCATATGGATTGTTTATGGTACGTTTATTTTAATAAGAGCGGACGGGAGAGTGGGATACAAAAGTGCTAAAATTCATAACTAAAACTAATTTCAGTATATAGGTATTACAGAAAAAAAAACAGCATACACAATATTTTTTAGTCATTAAAAATATACATTTTGTATTTACAAAAAATGTACATTCGTGATTGTAAGATTCATATCATCTGCATATTCATTAAATATAGTTGTAAATTTTATTACAAATATATTTACTGAAATGAACTAAAAGAATAAAATGTAACTCTCATGATTTTATCATATTATTTGCAGTTGGGTAAAGAGAGACTCTTATTTGCCTGTGGGTTCACAAGGTCTGAAGGCTGTCGCCAAAGCTAAGCTGAGGTACGACCCGGTGGAGTTGGACCCAGAGGATATGTGCAGGATGGCAGCTGAGCAACCCCAGGTAAAAAATAATTACATAAATTCAATCCTTTCCATACATTTTAAAGGTGTTATTATAAGAACAAAAGATAAGAAAATATAAGAAGAAAACAAATGTTATGCAAAATATTCGTTTTATAGTTACTCTGTATGACTTTTTTATTAGTATAGTATGATTTAAAAATAAGGCACTAATATCATTAAGTTGTAATGAAAATTAAGCTTATTTCATTATAGCTGATACTCCCATTGGTAAAGTTAATTTTCTACTATAATTTCCAGGTGCTATCAAACTATTCGGTTTCTGATGCAGTGGCTACATACTACTTGTACATGAAATATGTTCATCCATTCATATTTGCTCTTTGTACGATTATTCCCCTGGAACCTGATGAGGTAAGTTACTGTTTGACGTCATTGGTACTTATATTTGAATGTGTAAGTAAATAAAAATGTGTGATTGTAGGTTCTTCGTAAAGGTTCCGGAACGCTGTGCGAATCTCTACTGATGGTGGAGGCGTTCCACGCGAATATAGTATTCCCGAACAAACAGGTGGAGGAATTGAATAAGTTAACGAGTGATGGACACGTGCTCGAGACGGAAACGTACGTCGGCGGGCACGTAGAGGCATTGGAATCTGGTAAGCTAGCTGAATAACACCTAGGCAGAGTTGGAAGACCGTAACTTATTGCGGATTTATAAAAAGCGTTGGACAGACCATTTTTAACGTCCTAGATTATTTTTTGTGCATTGATTTTTACCAGCGTTTATAAAAAATAACTT
>DWTU01003507.1:0-10353 GCA_018251515.1 Cecropterus confusis
CCACGTGGGTCGTCAAAATAAGTCTAAAACTACTATAGTAAGGAGTATGTAAAAGTTCATTAATCTACCTGTATATTATAATTTAGGTTCATCGTATCTCTCTTCAACCCATTATTGTCCCACTGCTGGGCACGGGTCTTTTCTCAGGATGAGAGAGTCTTAGGACATAATTGGTATACAATCACGTTCATCGTATGTATTTATTATGTACCGATACCGATCCGGTGGTAGTGTAAGAAAATAATATTGTAATTGACAATTAGTAAGTGCCACCGAAGACCTATACAAAATAAAGATATTTCATTTCATTGTGTAATTTAACCTATTATTTCTCTATGTACTGTCAGTGAAAAATAATAAAGAGAAGATTTATGAGTAGTTGTCAAGTCTTTAATGTTTTCCGCTTTTTAAAACACTTCCTCTCTTGTTTGTTGTGGTTAGGGAAGACTTAGGGATGTTTGTACTCGTATAATAAGGGTAGCGAGGTCTCTGTAAACTCATTTTGTATCTCTTTACTGCCTTTATTTGACGTTAAGACTTACAAGATGGAATTTGGATGAGATAAAACTGTTCTCGGCTCATCCTAAGCCTATTGTGTGACAGGTATTAAATAAGTTTTTCGAGTGTTTGCAAATGCGGTAATCTTATATTATTAAAATAGTTTCTCTAAGTTAAGTGCTTTATGTTATAAAGATTTAGTACTTGTTCAAAGTTAATATGAAATTATCATTAGTTTTCATTGTCAAACATTTTTAGAAGCAGCAAATATTTTATATGTTTCTATTTTTTAAATAGAACATGGTCTACAATTCTGTATTATTTACGTTTTTTTTATTTAATTTAAAGTTATACTTCATACACATGTGACGTTTTATTTCAAACTAGTTTACTAAATTCAGAAAATTGTGAACAACGAAGTGTTGTAAAAATACGAACTTATTGATGAGTTTTTAGAGACTATTGCTTGATTTGTTTGTGACCATGCGCGCGTTTTGGCTTTCCGCTAACTTCGCTAGTCTGCTTAGAAACTAGCACGATGAAAATGCCCCAGTTGTGGGAAGAGAGTGGTGTCCAGCAGAAGGTAGTAGCATTAGTTGTTGTAAGTATCAATTCTAATCAAACGTAAATAATGGGTTGTAAATAGTATTGTCTTTTAATTTATACAATATTACTATTATTTTTTTCCACATTATACAAACAAACTACATTAGTATCTTGGACATCAAGTTTTTTTAAAGTAAGTCTCGGTATTGTTTAAAGCTTTAATAATAACTAAACATACAAATTGTATTTCCTATACATAAAAAGAGAGCATATTGGAATGTATTAGTGTCATATTGATACAGCCAAAGCCGGGGTACATTACAAAATGTAATATTATTTTTTAAGAAAATCTTGTTTCTTTTAAAATAGGTAAAGAGTTAGGATTAGGAATAATACCATATACATATATAACAGTCTAAACAGAGCTAAGTATTCAGAAGGCATTATTGTACTTCAGTTGGTGAGGTTTTTTACACCCGTTATTGCAAAAATGTTCGAAATATCGCAGTCTGATTCACAAGTTTATGTTTAAGATTCAGAACTCCGTTATCTGATTAGTTCTGTTTTTTTAGCACCTTTACATAGGCCAATCATATGTTGTTGTTAGCCTATGTCATGTCACTTTATTTATTAAGTCACGTATATATTTATTTAAAATATAGATGCATTGCACATATCACACTTTGTTTTAATTTAAATACAATAATCTACGTTCACGTATGAATATTCCCGCGAGCAGGGAACCTGTTCTAAAATTTCTCGGACAATTAAAAACACTACAAATGACGGAAACAAACATTGACACGGTTCTCAGGATCTATGCGATAACTTTCTTATTCCAGAAGATGTAACTAACTAAAATTGCTTCCGAAAGCTATTTGCTGGCGTGACGAAAGCATTTGTTTAGCGAAAATCTACAATCACCTAACTATATTTCAGCGTTTCTCAAAGTAGAATACACCTCCTTACTGGACGTTGTGAACTACAGGGGGCGGTGAAGACACTAAAGAAAAAAAGGGGTATTTTAAGATGTTACGGAGCGATGACTGATTCTAATAGACCGCCTTTTACCCGACTTCTTACAGAGATAGATGATTAGAAGAAGATAATCTTCGTCTTTTTTTACGCCAACCTATTTTCAAAGAGTCCTAGTTTGCAATTTTAGCGCAAGCTAGAAAGTAATTGATTCCAAAAGTGGGCGGTACCCGATATAAGATTGAGAATCTCTGTCGTATTCGAAGGCACTTGACGTGGTAGCCACTGGCTCTACCAGTATTGGTTCTCACGAGAAATGAATCGGCGGCATTCCGTTTGAATGTCCACTGAATTCTTCCATCAAATGCGACAATCGTGCATGTCCATTGATCACCACCTAAAAAGTGTTAACTTTAACACTCGATTGGTTTAGACTTTTTATTCTTTAACTAGCATATTCTTAGCCTGATTTAGGTAACGGGGTAATAGCACTGATGCTTCGATAACGAGAAATATATCTTATGAAATGAATTCGGGGAAGCAGTGACGCGTGAACATTTTTTGCACAGGTATAGAATAATTTAAGTATCATTGAGATACCCGACTGCGCACGTAGTGTGTTTTATTCGACGCCTATTTAATCCGCATATTTTATTTGTTAAGCTTTAGAAACGAGAGGCTATTCAGAATTATACTAGATCAATTTCAGGTCACAATGAATTGGAATGAATAACGAAATTGGTATTACGTAGAGAATAATATACGTAGCAATGACGTTTTGCTTGTTATGTTATTAGTTTCATTTCTGTTTGTTATATACGAGAATGTATCAGAAGTGAAAGCATCAATTACATACCTGCTATAACATTATAGCATTATACAAGCTGATTAGCTTGGCTAATCATGTTTCTAAATTAGACCTCTTACATTAGAAAATCAGCGTTAATAGTTACACCCTATTAAATTTTATATATATTTGAAATTTGCAGTCAATTGCTTTAAATAAATATCCTTAGAAAACAGGCATATACATATGTATATTTTTTCCTAACAAGCAAGCTTGCTATTAGCTTGTTTGTGAAGCAAAAATTATACTGTGTTCTGATTTAAAGGGTGTAGTATTATTAGGAGACACATATGGCCTTTCGACTGAGTATTCAGGGATAGCAATGGATCAGTTATCGACTATGACAGTTGTAGGTAGAGATTTGTGTTCATATAAAATCGTCGCACTTATTGAAGTTTTGTAGCAGCTATTGAAGAAGAACAAATAATTAAATACACTTTACTTCTGTGGTGCAGCTACTGCCAAAAATGTTTATAGCAGACAGTTTCAATGAAATTGCCGTTGCGTCGATGTACTGAAAGTTACAATGGAGCCGTGACCTTAAGTATAAAGATAAGAAAGCTTCTTTCATACTACTACTGGTTTATTCCGTCAATACTTTAGGGTTACAGCGACGAAAAATCTTAGTGAATATTCAATGGCAATGACAGTCATCACAGTTGTCGTTTTAACAGTGAACATAAAATTAAAACAGATATAGGGGAACCTGTTGTACCTCGATCAGTGTTTTTTTTTGACTTAAAAAATGGCGTTATATACGTCTGTTCCGTGTGCATTTATATAAAGATCATTTAATCAGCTATATAATTCAACCATAAAACTGGGTATATTTTTTTAAACATGGGACCCCTATCCTTATGAAAGAAAGGGAAAACTGTCCAAGGTACAACAAACCGAATGTCGAGATAAACACTTTATTAGCTATAATTCTGTTGAAATATCATTAGTGCTAATGATTTATTCATGTTAGCATTTGTAATTAATAATAATTGCAGTTTAAACAATATTTAACTAAAATGATTATACTTTTTATATTCATTATTTTACTCATAAAAATGTATGTAAATAATTTTCACCGTATTTCCGATAAAATGGGTACATCGTAATTGGGGTGGCCAAGGTACAACATCGCGACAACTTCAATTAACAAGCTTGATATACCCACTTGCGATTGAAGTTAGGATCTGACATTCATGCCTTCTAGTAGCTAGATATGTTGAAATAAGATTATAATAAAACAATTTTCGCAAGCATACAACACTTTGGTTAAATTGGAATAATTATTAAAAAGCTTAAAAAATAACATAAAAAGCTTACTTTTTTAATGTAAAACAGTGAAATATCTTTCTTAGCTGTACTCACACGGCGCCGGCGTTTTGCAACTAACCTTATATTAATATGGACAAATGATGTTTCAAATACTACAGACAACGGTTCCTAAAAGCGTGGGATTTAAAAATAAAATGTGATAGTCCTAGGTACAACTCTGTCCAAGGTTCAACAGGTTTCCCTACATATGTTTTAAGGTAAAATTTCTTTGTGTTTTTATTTTTCGTAAGGCACCCTTCGTGAGAGTTCGACTCTCGAAACCTCACCAATAATAATAATAATGTACAGCAAATTCCTTATACTCGTATTTACGAGACAGCGATGTATCCCCGTTTAGCTGTTCGCAGGTAGAAAAAATGTGCTTTTAATGAATTATTTGACACAGATTATATTGTTTGTCGTCCTTTGTGCATGTTCAATTCTTTTCCAAAATAATACAAATAGCGCTCATATCATTTACACTGTGAAGATAAATAGAACATTTAATTTAGAAATAACGGCCTTCATGATCGCTTGCAGAGTTACAATAGATCAGACATTCGTTTCAGTTTTTGTCTAATATAGACACTCTTGGAATTGTAATTTTGTACCAAATAAAAGGAACGAGGGTGTCGACACGCCGTTTTGTTTTGTAATTAACAATAGAGCGACTTTCGTTGCGACTGGGGTAGCCAGGCTTGAGAATAAAAAGGCGGGATTCTCTTAATATCATGTTATTTTAAATAAAAGAATTTTTAAGGCATATTTATGATTAATCCCAATTGTGTACGTACTGATATTAATCTTCGTTGCTTGGTCAATCATGAGAAATGTGATATCCCTGGAATAAATATTTTGCTACAATTGATCGTTTCTTACTAATTGTTGCTCTTACTTTGTTGCGTTACGTCTCTTCTGATATCACGGTGTTGGTTAACGAATATAAACAAACGATTATAAGTTAACTGAATGTAAAATATAGTTCCAAACTGCGGCTTTTGTATTTTTCCCTATCATTTACACAGTTTTTTGCGTAAATGATCTATGAAGACAAGCCATATATATTTGAATTGAAAAAAGGGCTGTGTCTATTTTAGGCAAACGCTTGGTATCCCTACTCACGATGGACCTCATACCGTGACCCTACGAAAGCGTCCTTGCTTGTTTTGGCCGAATTATTAGTCTGGTTTAGCACACAGGACGGTACAAAGGTAGTGTCTTTTTATCATAATTCCTGTAAGCTTAGTCTATGGTAACAATGATTTATTTATAGTCTGTGAGTCATCGGTAGCTATTAGTCGAGCGTATTGTCTTTGGAACAATTCTAAGGCTCACTGCATGCTGCCTCTCAGCTGGAGAGCTTTACGTGTTTACAAACATTTTATTAAGGTGTTATGTCTAATGGCTTCTTTAGAAGGTCATCTGCTTTGTTGGCGTGATTTAGTGTATCTGTGTCTAAAACAATGCGTGCTTATATTACAGAGTATGTTTAATATAACTGAGATCGTTTGTTTATAGACCTTTTTTCATTTTTATATTAGACTCTAAAATAATATATGAATAGTAAGAGTATTTAGTTTTGCTCCTTTTGTATTTATTTTTATTGAAATATCTATCCTTGTATAAGATTTACAATATAGTAACGTAGGAAGTAAGACTATATCTTACTTAGAGTATAAAGGCTCATGTTTGTGAGGACGTATGTATGTTTGTTACTCTTTCAAGCAAAAACTAGTAGTCGGAATTTGCTGAAATTGCACACAGTTTTTGACCCTGATTAACGCGTGGCATACTCATTTGACGACCCGCGTGGCGGAGCGGTCACCATACCGGTCTGACACGTAGTGGGTTCCGGGTTCGATCCCTTGCCAGACAGACATCGGAACGAATGATGAATTTAGATTTCTGATCTGGGTCTGGGTGTTTGTGTCTTCGTCGTTTGTCTTTTGTATTCGTCTTTGTGTGTCCATGGCACCCACGATACATGATAAAAATTAGTGTAGAAAGCGTTATTTATTTATTTACAAGTTTCATAAGAATCGGATTAAGTTTTATGGTTTTATCTTTAACAATGACGATCTTCGATACAAACTTCCACCTACGTAGAGACCATCCTCTACTTTAACTCCTTCAACTCCTTTTTCGCAATAAAAAGTAAACTATGTCCTTTCCCTAGGTCAACTCTATCTCTGTACCAAATTTCCTTAAAATTGGTTCGGTGGTTTAGACGTTAAATCGTAGCAGACAGACAGACAGACAGACAGAGTTATTTTCGCATTTATAATATTAGTAAGGATTACTGTGGTAAGAACGGAGTTGCGGGTATAGGCTAGTAGGTTTATATTGGTGTTTGGGAATTCCCGGCAATTTTAAAGTCCCGGGACCCGAGACGGCCTACAATCGAAGTCCCTGGAATTCTCGGGACATCGAGTCTTTTTAGTTGAGTTAATTTCTGGTGAACGTATTAAGGATGGTAATTCTTTTTAGAAGTCAACGTTTATTAAACAGATAATTAAATCGTGATAACTTTAATGTTAATTTCAGACTTAAGAATTGTTTATTTGTTAAATCACACACATTGATTCACTTTAAAGCAGTTAATTCTTATAGTTATAAAACGAACTTAGTTAACCTAAAACCTAACCTAAAACTTATACTCATTCCTTATAACTTTACTAGTTATTATGTAGCAATTCTAGTATCTAAATTTTGGTCATTATCACAATATTGTTAATCACAGATTTGTTTAAAAACAGACTTATAAACTGGTATTTTTAATAACCATTAACATATAGTAATTACACTTTTTTGCTGATTTAGTAAGATAGGCTTTTAAAAAATCAGTGTCAAGAGTTTTGTCCAACAATATTTTTCTGATTTTTGTAATAATGCCACTGGATAAGGAGAACACTAACAATTCCAACAAGCTTGTCTGGTTTGGAGTCACGACCGGAAAGTCCCGGGACTCGAGACAGCTAAAATTACGAAAAGTCCTGTGACTTGTGTCCCAGGAGCCAAACCCTAGTTTATTTATATCTTTACACGAATTTCGTTTACATTATTCTCATACGACATTCATTTGTGTGAGATTTAATGTTACAATGCAATGACATTGTGTAACTTGTTTCAAAAAATTATGTTATTCAAAAAGGTGGATGTTGAGCATGTTTCTTATTTACGAATTAACGATTGAGGAGTAGTTAGATAGGTAATTTTGGTTCTGAATCTTTATTTGAAAAGTAATGAACAGTGACTGAATTTGATTAAGCTGTTTCTGAGATAACCTATATGATTATGAGGTTAACAAACATGGTAATACGTCTGTATATCAAGACAAAATGCTCATTTATTTATTTATAGATTAGGAAACATCGTCGACTTATCTTTAGATATTGGTAAACGTGATCCGAGCGGGCGGAGACGCGGCAATAAGCTAATCAACTATAATTTTAATTTTTAATTGTAGATATAAATATTCAAGCGTATTTGTAACAATATGAAATATATGGAAGAGTACATATAACATATTATTAGCGCTGGGTTGAAGTCGTCCTAGGTTAGCGCCATAACGAGTTAATTAAGAAAATGTATAATTACTAACAATACTAACATATTTCATAGGCCAAACATTGTTACTAACCTTCAACTAACAAATTTTATGGATTACTGGATCTGAAATAAATTATTATTATCTATTTTTATTTTTGTAGAGCGACAAATGTGTTTTATTACACAATGCGAAAACAGTTAAATGTTAATTTGGTTTTTTATTGAGTATGTAGTGGGTTCTGGCGTCGATCCCCGGCCAGACAGACGTCTGAGTGATGAATTTAAATTCTGTTGTAGGTTTGGGTGTTTGTGTATTCGTCTTTGTGTGTCCATGGTACCCGCGACATAGGATAAAATCGTAGTGTGGGGCTATCAATGTAAAAATTTACGCAAGCTTGTGAACACTGTATGTTTTATAATAAAATAAAATATAAACTGTGTATGGTGATATAAACGAAAATATTCCGCCGAATATACAGTTTACATAATGAAATATTCTCTTTGTGCGTCCAAACTCCGTGAGTTAATTAAATTATCAAAGATATTTCGTGTTCGCTATTCAATAGATTTGAAGCGAGGAATAGTTGAATGCAAAATCCGAGATTGCGTTTCGCAGACAAGTTGAATGTTAACGACAGAGGCTGCAAGTTAATTAAATTCCAGCTAAACTTTCCTTCTGATTGTATGTAAAACCTAAGTTTATTAGCTGTTGTAATTTTAATTGAGTTCGAAGCTAATTTTGCTTATCCAAATGTAGGTTTGAGTTTTTTGAAGTGAAATTCCTTTAGAATTGTTGTGATTTGAAACGCGATAAAACGAAAATGCGTCACGTAAAAAGTTGTCAGCGCTACAATTAGATAGCGCTGTATACCTTTCTGAATCACGCCAATAATTTTACTTAGAGCTCAGCACAGTGATTACTTAATCGATTTTTGAAAACGCATAAGAGAATTAAGACTTAATATTTTTATATATTATTATTAAATTTTACGTCTGCCGCGTGTGAATTGCAAATACATATTTTTTTGTGTAGTGGAAATAATGGAGAAGCAATCAGATATACAGCCCAATAAGTGTTTAGGTATTCAATGTTAGGTATCAATTGTAATGAATTAGGAAACATTGTAATAATTAAAATTATAGAATTGTAATCTACTTAACTGCATGAAGGATATCTTAATAAATCAATGATTCTAACTCTACAACATTTGCACGCCAGCAGGCAGAATTTAGCGGTATATAAATATAATGAATTGTAACATGTTTTACCTTAGTTCAGCAAATAAATGATTATTATTATGATTATTAATCAACTTCATAAAAAAATTGTAGATGTATTGGTATTTCTTAGGAATATGATGGAATGCCCCGAAATAGTGAACTGCCGCACAGTGCCATGATATTGTAAATCAGAAATACGCGTGTCACCAATGGCAAACGTCAAAGAATTCTATCAGCTTGATTTATAAAAATATTTTGTAATATGGAAGCCTGCACTTGTAAATCTCGTACTCGGGTTAACCATTGCTCCATTTGAAACTTAAAGTGATTCAGCAATGGGCTGAACCAATTGTCATTAAACTGTTCAGGGAAGACTGTTTCCATAATTGGTCGACACAAAAATTCATAATGACTGGGGTCCATTTTCTTTTAAAACACTTTTTACACTCATAGCCCCACAGTAGGATTTTCTCCTGTGTCGTTGGTGCCATGGACATACAAAGACGAATACACAAACACCGAGACCCAGAACAGAAATCTAAACTCATCATTCAGATGTCTGTCTGGCCGGGGGTCGAACCCGGGACCCAATGCGTGTCAGACCGGTATGGTGACCGCTCCGCCACATGACGTGATCGTGTATGACATATAATATATTCGGAATTAAATCTTACTTGCTGAATGTTAATGACAACCTTATTTGATGCAGCGTTCTCTTTGATTGTCCAACCGTTTGTATGAAAGTGCATTCCTGTGCTCGTCTTGCCACGTTCTAGAGTACAGGAATCTTAAATTAGAAACCGAGTGACAATGATTCTAAATTGCAGTTTCATTCTAAACTTTAATTAGCTGTCTTCTCTTCTATCTTACTAATATTATAAATGGGAAAGTTTTTGGGAATGTTTGTTTGTTTGTTACTGTTTTAAGGAAAAAAACTACTGATCGCATTTCGCTGAAAATTGGCATACAAGTAGTTTATGATGTAGATTACTCATGGGATACTAATTTCCGTAGCAACGTAGCCAAAGCAGGTGGAGCCGCGGGAATAGCCTAGTATTTAAAATATAACTCATTCCCACGGCTTCCATGTGTAAAAATTAATTTAGATTATAAATTAACTGTGTGTCAAATTTTAGTGGAAGCGGCCAGTAGTTTTTGCATAACAAACAAAGCAAAAATTTGTGAATGTATTCAAATTTTCGTTTTTATAATATTAGCAAGATCGGCTATATCATCTATATATATAAATAAAATTGAAGTGTCTGTTTGTAATATCAAAATAACAGCTATTTACCAAATGCATATGGAAGTATATACGATACCGATAACAAATTACTAAAACTTTGTCTGTCTGTCTGTTCTGGGTAATCTCTGAAACCGCTGGATTTTGACCGGATTTTCACTGTTGG
>DWTU01003508.1:0-10352 GCA_018251515.1 Cecropterus confusis
CGTTGGATTCAGAAGGCACAGGACCGGTTGGAGTGGCGCCATCTGGGGGAGGCCTATGTCCAGCAGTGGACTTCGAACGGCTGATGGATGGATGGATGGAATAGGAATACATAGGAAAATTACTTAATAGAAAATCTCCGGATCATTCTGGTAATAAAACCTTTATTCTTAAATTTAATTAATTGTCTATGTAAAGGACTAGATCGTTATACATCTTACATGCCTACGTCATTAGATATCAATCATGAGGTCAAAATGTTAACAATTATTGTTAAACAGTAGGTCCTATAACTATATTATTGTAGTTTTAGAATGTTCAATAAATACGTTTAATATGTATTTCACAATTATTTTGTACATTTATAGTCCTTGAGATCTAACTGCATTATTTCTACGTCAATCTGCTTTTTAATACACATACCAAAATTACTTTTGATAAGTGTTAGTACTTCCTTATATACCACCTTTTTAATCGCTTAGACAAAATTATATATACACTGTAGCATATCTTTTACCATTTCAGTGAAATATTTTAAGCTGTGGGTTTTTTATTTTATTGCGATTTCACTTTGTTTTTATTATTCATACATGATTTACAAAGAAACAGAATAAAATGGTAATGATTTTTACAGGACACTGATACTACTATTCAAAAGAAAATACATACCTTTCATTAATAATAACTTGTATTTTTATTTATTTCGCATTTGATTAAAAAGCAGATCAACAAGTTTAATAACTCTACTTAAGTGAAATATGAAAATGGAAACCTTCAATTTTATTACATATTTTCTCACCTACATATAAATCCACCTATTACCTACTGCGTAACTATTAAAGACATTAAAAAGTAAAACAATAAATCTAAAACCACTTACAGGTATATTACAATAAATAGTACTAGCCTTTTAATATAGAAGAATGATTTTAAAGCAAATGCAGTAATTCGATTATTTATTATAGTTACTATGTATTATTATTTATCTAAAATTTATATAAATTGGGAACTTTGCAAATTATTATAAGTTACAAAATGGATATTAAGTTAAAGCCTTACACCTTTCTTTTGAACAAGTAGATAACTAAGGAAACAGAAATAGCAACAACAATTAAAATTAAACACCTGTCTTTATCTAATCTAATTACAAAGATCTAAAAATTTTGCATATTTTATGGTAGGATGTGCTGTGTTAAATAATATAAATCTTCAAATGCATTCAGTAATAAATTAATTATTGTAATAATTCTATTATAAGCGTTCGGTTATCGGCCGACACTATATATTATTATATTCATATCTCAGTGGACCCATTCTCCATAAAATAGTCCCAATAGAATTAAAACTTTATGTATGTCTGTCTACGCAAATTTATACAATATTGCAGTTACATTTTACATTTAAGTTACATCAAATAGTATTGAAAATGATAAAGCCATTCGTAGTTTGACTCTAGATCCATCGCCACACTAATTGAAGCGTTCCAACTTAGTCTTCAGGGATGGGAATGCATATGTGGCTGACCATAGATTCTAATTTGATCTGGGGTTGATAATAGATATCCAAGAGCTGCACCACACGTGCTTGTTTGCTTCTTCTATATTTTGAAAAAGCATTCTTCTGCCATTCCACTCACCTGTACTATCAGTTGTGCTACCACATCACTGAATCAATAAAAACAAATATAGTATTTTTTTGTCACCAATTGTTACTTATTAATTCATAACCTTTAAATTTTAGTTGTAAGTGTCGCTTTATTGCATCCGCGACTATAACGTTATTAATATCGTATCGGCCAATAAATAAATGCTTGAAGAATTAAAAAGTAAAAAATTATATCCGGAAAGCTGTCACCGATGTATTGCATAAATGAATTAATCCTTCTTCTCATGGGTTTCTGCAAACAAGAAATGAATTTAGTTAATATACGTAAAAATGCATTACTTTATTAAGTATTTGACAATTATGTCAATGAATAAAAAATAAAATTATTATGTTATTTTACAAAGACGAAGCAGTTCATGGCCATTAGATTACTTTTCAGTGTTTAAGATTAGAATAATATGGAGGCCCAATCTATAAAATTAACACTAAATGCATAATAAATTCTTAAATAAAATGTATTTTATACTATGTTACCTAGATTTTCTTCTTCTTCATCAGCATCAAGTATATCAGCGCAACAGATGGAGTAGAAAATAAGAGACAAGAAGCCCAGTGGCAAACCAAATACAAGTGTCGTGAGTATGGGATTGCCGCGCCACATGTTGATTAACGTAGTACGGGACTCAAAGAATGCTCTGTTGATACGAATTAGCCAATTATCGCCCCCATAAGTCTGTAATTATTGGATAATGAATTAGATAATTAGACATTGAATAACCAACTGAAACTACTTTAATAAATAATGTTTATATTCTGATAGCAAGTGAAACATCACACCACAGCTATATTAAAAAATCTACAAATAGTCTACCAATTCACACTTGGCTAGCGTGGTGGTCTATGGCCTAAAAGTCTCATTCTGAGAGAAGACCTGTGCCCAGCAGTGGGACAATAACTGGTGGACCACAATATAAAATATTGTGCTAAAGTAAATATATTTATATGAGCGATTCAAATAAAGCTCACAGGAGCAACACACTGCTTTTGAATAACCGCACAATTCAAAATTCATCAATTTTAAATTAAAGATGCAGTTTAATCCAAAAAGGCCTAGAATTGAAAACTTTGCGCTCCAACTACACCGTGGTTAATGGCCTTTTAATATCTTTGTTATTTCAAATTCATTCATTGAACAGATAAAAGCATTGTTTATTGTTTAACTGGCTCTCTTGTAAAATTTGCTTTTTTTAGCTTGTATTATACTTCAATCCAAGCAGCAACATATGTTATTCATTTTAGAACTCCTATTCAATTGTAAAGTGTCCATCTTCAGAATGCCATACAACTTTACTTGGACTGCATTTCTCTTTGTATTTCTATCATTAAATTTTTTTTTTCATGTTTATTTTCATACTAGATAGGAATTGCAATTTGTTACTAACAGGTGCCATTTGACTGTGAACTTGATCCAGGAACATAGACACTGCTTCAGGTGTCATCAATACAGGATCATCATCAGGCATGTGGTAGTGATTTGTAGTAGAATTAAGCACCAATAAATGTGGTACAGTTAACTCTGACATTGCTATAGAATTTGCAATATCTGGTGACCCCATCCATCCAAATTGGAAACGATCCCGGAGCTCACTCTTCCTTTTCCTAAAAAGAAATTGCAATTAAACAAAGTAATACATACAACAATTAAATTGAGACATTATATTATGAATAGTACCAGAATACTCCTTCCACCATTTCCTTAAAGTCACGTTCTGTTTGTGTAATTTCGCTTAACTTATTTTCAGCTACAACTACAATAACAATATATTTTCCCGTGTCCATTAAATGGTTTATATTTGAACTTGTAATTTTTGGGAAGTGACCAAATCTTTCAGCGTTTATCCATCTATCTAGAGTTACATTTAATGCTTGTTTATCATTAACTAATGCTGGAGTGGCTGCAATTATAAAACATGAAAATGAGAACTATTAAAATTATTGTATGTTTATATATATATATATATATATTTCTTATTCATAGTGTACCTTCAAAGTAGTATACATCCTCGCCATTGCAGACAAATATGTTCGATTCATTTTTTGGGACTAAATCATTTTTGACCAATTCATGTGACATTGAATAAAACCAAGCATGAGGTTGATATTTTGTAGCTAGAATTTCATACATATCCTGCAATGAATGTAAAAAAGATTGGTTGTAAAGTCTATTTACATAACTATATGATATTAATTAATAGTATTCAATTCATATTTTGATAAGAAAAAGTAACCTCTTTTGTAGCCCATCCTTCGCTCAGATGAGTGTGAGAATTAGCATAACTAAAGTTTATATAAAAAAGTGCAGAAAGATAAAATTTATGTGTTATATTAGGGCAGTCTAATTAATATTGATTTAGCCTAATATTGTTTGATTAATAACATTTCATATATATACATACATACAAGTATACCAGTACTTGTTAAGCATTAGTTGAGGATATGATAAAATTATTATTGATGAATATTAATAGATACAATCCCTTTTTATTTTTTTTATATATCACAACCCCTTAGGGTTGTAATATCAATAATCCATTTATTGTGGGTGTTAATATCATAATTCTTGTTTTAGTTGTTTAGGCACTGCAAAGAGTAGTCAGAAGTGAGTATCTTTAAGTTTTATATAGATCATCAGCAAACCTGTGCCTACTTCGTTGGGCATTAAAAAATTTAGTGTACCTACAAACAACATCAACAAACATATGTATGTTTGCATGCCAATTTGGCAAAACATACACAGACAGAGCATACATGTTACCACATTTGAAGTAAATTTATAAATTATTATGATTGATTGTTTATTTTAATAGTTCATTAATTCGTTCGAATAATTAAACTATTCATTTACCGAATTTATATATAGACCATTTTACTCAGGAATAATGTAGTTTTTTATCGATGAAAGATTGTTTAAAATCAGTTTGGTAGATGCAGAGATTAGTTCAAAACTCAAAAACAACCCAACTCAAAAACTTATAAACTTTACCTCTTTATAATATTAGTATACATTAAACATCTTACCCATAGAGGTCCTTGATGTTTTCCAATATATCCAAAGAACAAATCATGAGCATCTTTCAACATTCCAAAGCTATCTGTTTCAGACAGCTTTTGAACACTAGGCTGTGCCATTCTCATTGCAAATTTCACCATTTCATCCTTTGTTCGTTCACCATGATATATATGTCGTGTTGAACCTTGTATACTGAAAAAAAGAGAACATTTTTGAAAATACAATTGTTGTTCATGATTTTATAACTGTGTAAGCAAATATGAAACTATTCAGAAATGAACAAACGCTAACAATAACTATGTACATTAAATATACTTACAACATAATTGTTGGGAATACTTGAATGTTAAAATGAGTGGCTACACTTGTAAAACGAGTACAATCTGCTTTAGCCACCCTGATAGGAGTATTGTATAAGGCTTGAGCAACATGAGCCCACACCGGTTCTAATCTGCGACAATGGGCACACCATGGTGCATAGAATTTCACTAACCATACTCCATCTTGACTAAATTCAACAAACTTATCACTCAACTCCAATACTCTTGATGATGATACTCCATAAAGACCTGAGGCAGAGAAATCTGTTAATATACTTAGTGTATGAAATTTTCATAAACTAATTCTTGCATATGGTATGAATAATTTAAATTGTGAAATGGGATTTTTGTAATACATATTCAGGTATAATTTATATTCATTCTACATCAAGTTATGCATAGATAGATAGTATTAGTTTCATAATGTGACGAATTTATCTTACTAATTTTTATTCTAGAATAATCACAATAGTGTCAACATATAAGAAAAACACAACGGCCTCTTCCACATAAAACTATTTATTACGATTATTGTAGTTTTTGTATATTTATGTCTAAAAATTAGGTAGTAACAATATATAATTCATAAACTGTATACGTGAAAAAACTGAGTTAAGTAAAGTACATAATGAAATTTAATACTCATACTTACAAAAAACAACAAATAGTATTATATTTCTGCATAATATTATCATGTTAATTGTTATTTTTGTATTTATTTGCAACTTTGCGTTTGACAATGAGAATACAATTTTTTTTGCTAATTTACTTCGGTAAATTGGTATTAATCGGGTACACAATAAATAAACTGTGCGTGTCTACAGATTAATCGTAATTAAATTAATCATTTACTATAATTAATTTAATTTATCATTTAATTTCAACAATCACCAAAGTACTCTCCTAAAACCCTGGTTCTGCCCTCTAACAGACTTCAACAGAGTAGGTTCAGTGTTGCCAACCATTTAAATTCGGTCGCAAATTAAGTGGACGAATTTTTGCAGCCGCAAAAAAACGAAGTTAGCCGATAGTAGACTAAATAATCTTGCGCAAAAATCAAAAAGGTTCTCGTGTTTCGGCAAGTTGACGGTGAAAAAGAAGTAATCAAACTATATAATCTGCCACATAAAATGTTATTTTTGCCTGTAAGAAACAAGCCCGAAACTTTTTAACCTGTAATAAACTTCCGAAATATTTTTTCTCCTAATTTATTGGAAGCTCTCGGTGACTCGGTGTTGACAGCATTCCGTAGGTATAGTAGAGTTGTCGATCTGACATCGATTTATCGATAATTTTACACCAAAATCTAATCTAATATCTAATCGATACTAAGCAGTTCGCTGCTTAGTATCGTATTAGATTCGTCTAATTAACTTACAACTTGTGGATTTTTCAGAGTGGATTTTGAATATATTTTAAAACCAATATTTTTCGGGTTGAATTGACATTCCTTCCCTTCAGATTCATTATTTCCCTCGCAAAAACAAAAAGCTTATTAGTTCCCCGTGCTTTTTCTACATACCACAGAGTTTGAAAGAGCATACAAAGGCCGACAAGCTCCCGTTTAAAGGTCACTAAGCTTTCAACGAGCTTGTCGGCCCAACAGTTTTACCTTTCGGCGGCTGATAGATCTATTCACTCTTAGCGACAAAATTGAGTTTTGTTTACATTAAGTTAGACCTTTTGACAAAACCTTCAAAAGGTACCTGTCACCGTAGGAGCCATGCCGAATTATATAGGACTCTTATCCATTAAAAACCAGGATCTCCAAAGGAACGCAAACGAGTGCATAGCCCCGTCAGGCTCCACCCAGAAGGAAGTAAAAGTCTTCCGCACCATCTGCTTATGATGGTATGGTTCCACACATATCGCTATCAGTTTTACTGCCAGTTACCCCGAAATCTGTTTTTAGGCGCCTCTTACGACAGGCAAGAGACATCGTAGCTCTATTCTGGTCTCTCAACAACAGGGAACATTAATGAAACAGTCGACTCAACGTAATGGAGCATATCCTAACTCCTATGAGTTCTTTTATATTAAATTTGATCGACAGTTTTACCGTACGACGATTGCAGGGTCTTGTTGTTCGCTAGAGTTGGTGAATGGAGCAACCGACCGGGTGACTTGATGGGAACTGGATTTTCGTAGATATATTATTGTAATAATTTGATTATATTTATCAAAACCATAAGGTAGTCAATTTAACCATTGACGATCTCGATGAAACAACACGTCCGATTTTATGGAACGGTGAATAGTGAATTAATCAGTCTTCGATAGGTGTAATAGTGAGCAGTTTGTTCTGCCTTGACATTATGAGAATGAATTTGACTGAATTTTGCCCTTATGAAATCATAATTTGAAATATTGAAATATATAAAATCCAGTCGGCAGTAGATGTGATTATTTAAATGAAATATAATATTAATACGGTGGTTATGAAGTACTCTTAATTTATATTGATTTTAAATGTTTTGTCTTAACTGAAAAATACATCTAATAATTATGCAATCAACACGTGGTCAGTCTTGGTTGTAAACAGAGCACCTATCTATAATTATAATTATTCATGATAAATATTACATATAAATGAAGTAATCGTTCATGTTTCAACATACAGAATATATATTTTTTTTTAATATATTTTATTAAAAAACGGAACTTTGTAAAATTAAAAATTCAAAACTTGCTCCGAATTAAAAACCAAGTCGTTGTCGATATTATGTCACAGTCAAATTATGATTGACGGTACTAAAATTATTTGTTGGCTCTGTCCGTTGATAGATTGAATGAATTGAATCGCATTCCATGACGCTACAACTTTTACGCTGCGTACGTTACTCGATTTCATTTCGTTTTCAAAATTGCTGTCGTAATACTGCAAGTCGCCATTACAAGTTGTTACGTAGCGAATACCGTTATCCGGAGTGGGGGCCACTGCGACGCACGAGGGGGGCTCCTATCGGCGGTTCGGGGGCGGGTGTTGGGCGGGGTTTCTCTGTCACCCCGGCATTACGGGATTTTTTTTTTGTGTGGCCCACACTTTCGGTCTTGAAAGAAAAAAAGAAAAAGCCAGAAAACAAACCGTTCCAACGACTTCCAAAAAATGTTGTGCCCAAACACTACGAACTTCATTTGGTTCCTAATCTGGAAAAATTCACTTTTACTGGAAAAACAAGGGTGAAAGTATCGGTAAGAGGAGATTTCATCACCGTTGTTGTTGCAAATATCTCGTTTCCATGTGACGCTTAGACATCGCATTCACTTTCAGATCGTCAATTCTACCAAAGAGATAGTGGTGAACTGCTTAGATTTGGAGTTGTCGAGTGTAAAACTCGAATACGAGGATGGTGGCTCGATCCGCAGCGTCAACCCGGTGGAGGTGCGGTTGGTGGCATCCGACGAGACGGCCGTCATTACCTTCGATAAGCAGTTGCCTCAGGGGACTGCGACACTTTACTGCGAGTTCACGGGTGAGATTAACGACAAGATGAAGGGTCTTTACCGTAGTAAGTACCTGACTCCAGTCGGAGAGGAGCGCTACGCCGCCGTCACCCAATTTGAGGCCACAGATGCACGCCGATGCTTCCCTTGTTGGGATGAACCTGCCATCAAGGCTACCTTCGACATAACACTGGAGGTGCCCGCCAACAGAGTTGCGCTCTCCAATATGCCAGTTAAAGAAGAGAAGATCAGCAATGATTTGAAAATCGTCCAATTTGATACAACTCCAATCATGTCTACTTATCTAGTTGCAGTGGTGGTTGGAGAATATGATTTCGTGGAAAAGACATCTCGGGATGGTGTATTAGTGAGAGTATATACTCCTGTTGGTAAAAGCAAACAGGGTTTGTTTGCTCTCGAAGTGGCTGCTAGAGTTCTCCCATATTATAAAGAATATTTTGATATTGCATATCCCTTGCCTAAAATTGATTTAATAGCAATAGCAGACTTTTCTGCGGGAGCTATGGAAAATTGGGGTCTTGTAACGTACAGGGAGACTTGTCTGCTTGTGGACGAGGAGCACACATCAGCTGTCAGGAGACAATGGATAGCATTGGTAGTGGGCCATGAGCTTGCACATCAGTGGTTTGGTAATCTCGTTACAATGGAGTGGTGGACACATCTTTGGCTGAATGAGGGTTATGCTTCTTTTGTTGAGTTTCTTTGTGTCAATCACCTGTTTCCCGAATATGACATATGGACACAATTTGTTACTGAGACCTATATTAGGTAAGTGAGTTACATATTCATTAATTCTGTGACTCCATTGTTTTGTGCAGCACACAATACATAAAAGATATCATTATTCAACATATTTCAAATGGTTTATTACTTGCAACATGCATCTGTAATGTTTGAAATACAATATACTTATATCAGTGATATCATGAGTTAGGTAGAAATATGTGTGTAATGCTTTTATTGCACTAATTAATGTTGGATGTTTAAATGCAGCTATTTTACTTGTCTCATATTAATTTAAAAACTTCTCGTTTGTAATAAAAAATTGTAAACTCCTTGTATTTTTAAAAGTGCATTATCACTCGGTACATCAATTGGAACATCGCCAGTATGAATATGTAAATTTTGAAGTCACATTGTTCTACCAAATAAATTATATGGCACATTTAACTAATTCAAGTTCATAACAGACTAAATATACAATAATTTGGCGGTAATACAAAAAGTGTTTAATTAATATATAATTATCATAAACATTATTTTTTTCTAATATTTTCCAATAAGACTAAGTGTAATTTCAGGGCATTAGAATTAGATTGTTTGAAAAACTCCCATCCTATAGAAGTACCTGTAGGTCATCCATCAGAAATAGATGAAATATTTGATGACATATCATATAACAAGGGAGCCTCTGTAATCCGCATGTTACATAGATACATAGGAGATGATGATTTTCGCAAAGGCATGAACATCTATCTAACAAGACATCAGGTAAATCCTTTACATTTTATAAGGTACCGCTATTTTAAGTCTTGTGCAATGTATTTTTAAATTGTACTACTTGTGACTAATGAGATATTGTTCTTATTTTCAGTATAAAAATACATTTACTGAAGATTTGTGGTCAGCATTAGAGGAGGCCTCTAATAAACCAGTTGGCGCCGTAATGTCCACATGGACGAAGCAGATGGGATTCCCGATGGTTCAGGTACAGTCTTATTATTCAACATATTTATTTATATTATATGTATACTTCAACACAGTTTTTAATTTCATAAATTTATTAATAAGTGATTTAGACAAAAATCGGTCACATGAACACATTCACATTAATATAATTTATATACTAATAACATACATATACTAATAACATGAGCAGTGATAGCCGAATGGT
>DWTU01003509.1:0-10352 GCA_018251515.1 Cecropterus confusis
GATGTATTTTGTGTTTGTAACTGTTTTGTGCAAAAACTACCAGTCAGATTTTTCTGAAATTTGGGGCATAGAGAGTTTATGATCTGGATAATACATGGGTGGCTCATCACTGTGGTAAACGTGACTAAAGTGAGCAGAGCCGCGAAAATAATCTAGTAATCATAGGGTCAAGGATAGATTAGATATGGTTATAGGCTTAAGGATAGGTTGTCATATTTCTCTAATATTAAAGGATTATTTTGTTCAATAATGATACATTTTAATTATAAACCCTCTGAGCTTGTGGATATGTTGTGGATATGAAGATAATTGAAGCCCTTAATTCAATAACAAAATGACTGATAGTCATTATCTAGAAGTTGTTGTTCGCACAACATTATGTGCACTGGTTTTACAAAATTTGATATTTTATAATAAAACTGCATCTTCAACTAAAAATCTTCATACACTGTAAAGGTCTTATACTGTTATTAATATGATAATTATTAAGTTACTTTATATGATGTCACAAGTTTTATAAATGCTGTATAACTTAATTGATGGTCAAATGATTAATTAATTTCAGAACCACATATGGTATTTAATTCAGGCCTGTTTATTGAAATAGAATTTTCCTCAATCAATATGTAAGATCTAAATATATATTATAATTGCTTTAGTTCACCAGTAAGGGATACAACATAACATATATTTTAATCTTTCCAAATTTCACATTATAAATAATTAATAAAGGAAATGTGTTACACATTACAAATACATACAAATTTAAGATTAAAAATCAACAAAATTGTGCTCATTACAAAGATTGATCAATCGAAAAATCTCTAAAATCCCAATTGATAGATGACAAACATACATATATTTTTTTAATCTTTAGTCAATATACATAAGTGCATTGTTTAGTACTTGAAAATAATATCATCTATAATATTCACATCCAACTGTATATTGCAATATGATCCTAAATTATATAAAAACTATTTCCAATATGTATAATAATATTGTTATGAATATGGATAAGTAAATGATGTTGTTCCTTGTATCAGAGTAAGGTGTTAAATTTAAGCCATATTGATTAGAATGCCTAAATATCTTTATTTATCTAAATATTACTATAAAATTCATATACATAACAGTCAATATGTTAATGTATGTAAGAAATTTTCTTTTGAATATTAATTAATAAACTGTTTACTGGTTTAGAAACTAATTAATACAGGATATATGTAATTTTAAAGCAAATAATGATTTAATTAATCATTCAGTTATTCATTATACTACATAACTCATGTCACATAATAAAGATATGTGTTTTAAGTGGAATTATATAAGCCAATGAAATATTTAAAGAAACTAAAATAATACCTAATGCACTTTAACAAAATGTTAAATTATAAATGTAAAAATAAATCAGGAACATTTCATTTAAACATTGTATTGAATGACACATTTTTGTCAACAAGACTATAAGAATCCAATGTCTTTGCTATGGTGTTGTGTAGTGTAAAAGGTAGAGTGAAAAGAACGTACTGCATAAGCCGGCGGCGTCCGTCAGTTAATTAGAGCACTCCCGCCGCCCCTGGCCATCCTCCGCGCCCGCTATCTGCAACAGTCGGAAACCGCCGATAACGGGCCACGCCAAGTTTCACACCACCTCTTCGACCAATGCATTTACTACCAATTTTAACCGTCTCACTTGTCATCCATGGACATTACAGCTGATCTTTGCGCTAATAAATGACACTACCTAATCCAATTAAAATGTTAGCCCTAGAACGACTGCACACAACTCACCTCGGGGCATCCACGGTCCCAACCTCGGCTTCTGTACCACTCCCGGCCGCGATGGGTGTATCCACACGCCACTTTCACATCCACACTTACTGAATATTATCAGTTAGACCCCAGCGGAAGGGTGAATATAGGAAATATTGCGAAATACTTGGCACTTACAATACAAAATTTCGCCTCAAAATGGCGTTGGGGTATAGAATGCGATGATAGCTTTTTGTTTTATAAGGCACACAGTTTATGGTCTCCCATCACTATTGACACTCACTTCATAGTCATTTATCACTTTTTATTTATTAAATGCTTTTTGTGAGGGCGTTTCGTCGAAAAATTATTGAAAACTATTTACAACTTTCCCGTTCTAAGGACATAATTTCTGTGACTTCAACCAGTGGCGCCCTCTTTTGCCACAGTTCGTAGTTTCTTTATAGTTTTTCAAGTGAAACTTCATAAAGCGACCTATTCAATATATATCCTACGTAGTGACCGAAGTTCATGAAATATTCGTAAATTTTAACCAAAAAAGTTATTAATGAAACAGCTTGAGAGTAATTAATTTTATCATTCTCTTTAAAATATATTATTCTTGTTCAAAGCACATTTTAAGTTTACTTTGCATCACGACCAAGTAAAACTTTAAATTTAAACAATAGGCTCGTTGACATTATTTTAAAGGCATCCTTGAATATACTTATAATTCCTCAATAACTTTATAAAACACTGAATTAACTTTTTGGGAACCTATAAAGTTACTAATTTTTTTATTTTTTTGAACTGATGAAAATACTGTCGGTCTGTCTGTCTGTCGGCCATGATGATCTATAGATTATCTGTACCATAACGTCAGTACGTCACATAAGTCAAAAAATTTAGACTCATAGTTTGTTATAAAAAAAAACACTTTATACTAAAATATAGTAAATTATTATCTTCAAGTAATGAGAAGTACGTCTTAATAATTGAATGACTACTGTAGTGTGTCAATAATCAGAAGACGTATCTCTCTTGTAATAGTTGTAGTAGAGTTTAGTAGTGCCAATCGATAGTGGATTATCGATAGGATATCGATATTCTATCGATAGAAGGACTAATATTATAAACGATAGTATCGATTAAATCGATAGTATCGGTACTATCGATATTTCAAAAGGATATAAAACTGTCGGACAAATGCAATACTATCGATAGTATCGCATCTCCCAGTCAGAAAAGTATCGATCCTATCGATAGTATCGATACTATTGAATATCTAGGAAATGATAGTATCCATTCAATAGTATAGTAACAATGTACTATCCATTGATAGTATATAACAATGGATAGTACATTGTTGTGAACTATCGATTGCATGCTAATTTGCAATAGTATTGTTCACTATTTTAATGTAAAGTAATCAATCGTCATAATATTAGAAACATCTAAGTATAAGTATTTTTTAAATGTGGGTAGTTGTGTAAATTGCATAAATTGTTACTTAACTGTAGATGTTCATTTGGAGTGTTGTTGAGTTGAGGCGTTGTGCGTGTTAGTAGTGATCGATCAGACTTTACGGAGAGTGTGTGAGAGAGTATATTTTTATATCCATTATTTGTTAAAATGGAAGATCAGGTATCAAATTGTTGTTCTATTCATCTTTAACTAAGCTTGAGAATCATATTCAGTACTATCGTAAATTAACATAAAACCGATAGTTCAAAACAATCGATGGTATCGATACTATGGATTCTATCGATACTATTGTTTCCTAGACATTTAGTAGTATCGATACTTTTGATTCTTTTCCGATTAAGAGATATGATACTGAAGATAGTATCGATAGTATTGCACTTAGCCGATTGTTTTGTATTCTTTTAAACTATCGACGGAATCGATAAAATCGATGGTTGTATCGATGGCAGAGGCATTTTTAGATTTAATCTATCGATGGCGGATCTATCGATAGTTTGGCAACACTAGTAGAATTCTATATGATTTCCGCTTTGATAATGTTTTATAATATTTTTAACGTAAAATTTTACTGCCACATCAAAATATGTATTTATTTATTAAATATATTATAATATTTGTTTCATATTCATTTAATGTATATGCCTCGTGCGTCTTGTGGAATTGGAACTTATTATGCATATTTGATTCAATCAGATGCGATTCGATATATCGTTAAAAGCCACAACATTTGCTCCCAGCTGGTCGGGCTGATCCGGCTCGGATACGGTTCTGTACCCGTATACACGTATAATGTACTCTGTACGGTTCCGTCTACCGGTCTGTTCCGTTCTGTATTATGCTTGACGCAAATCACGCAACACAACGCATTAAATATTTTGATACTCATGATTCCATCAATAGTCGTTCAATATCTATTGTACTGTACGCGATTAACTGACGCACCCACAATATTTTTATACTGCGTAATTGTCATAGATAAGTATAAGTTACTAAAGTAATAGATTGTCATCTCAGAATATTCTGCGAAGACACGCCATCTGACCGCCAAACTCAAGTACTAATATGTAACTTTGTTACTTTCCTGAGACAATAGATGGCGCTTTTTACATTGCGCTCTTCTACATGAAAAGCGCTAAACCGAACGTATTGTAATGTATAAATCAATACCGTTTCAGTTACAGTCAAGTTGGGTAACTTTGAATTTCTTTGTAACTTTGAATAAAACTGGGTTCATAACTTTATTTTTTCAGAATAAAAGTTCAATTTTATCAAAACTCAAGGATTTTTGTTTTCCAAAATAGTTCCGTCAAAAGATACCCAAAACTTAAGGTAACTTTGAATAGGACATTTATTATTCAAAAAAACCTAATATAATAAGGTTATTACCATTTATGTGTTAAAAAAAATCTGAGAATATAATAATTTAACCAGTTACCCAACTTGACATAAGTCAGTTTTCATTAATTTTTATTTCCCCTTTCCAAAAAAAAAACTGACGAACTAAAACGGTATTGATTTATCAATCAACAAAATTAAGAGGAGATTAAATTAAGCGGAAAGTAAACAACAATATTTCATTATATTTCTTTATTTATACCTTTTATGTTTATGTATGCTGCTGCTGCAAGTTTTTCCATATCCCTGGGAATTTGGCTTTGCAACAACAAGTTAATGTCCGTTAAATTTATGCTCAAGTGCTCTTCATTGATAGTTATTTCTTCCGGTAGGGGCATAGCGATATTTTGCGTTATGTTTTTTGTCAATGTAAGGGAGACAAACTGTCGCACAATTACCATGCTAGGTAATTGTGCGACAGACATGCGATAGGAGTATCCGCGTAAGTGTCCGAAGAAAATTCGATATTATAATATAATATGGTCATATGATTCATTTTCAATGTGACAATATTTTCCAAAAAAAAAAATATTGAAAATTGCCTGCATTATAGGACAATACGTTAGTCAATCTTACTATTAAAATAAAATATATTAAAGAAATGAAGGCCTCAGTCACTTGCTGTCAATCATAGCTAAAAGTAAATCAGTCATTATATTCTTTCTGTAGAAATTTTTTGTTGAATTTCATTCATGTGAAAGTAATGTTTGCGGTAATCGGTAGCGGACTTCCGCATTGCTTTTATGAAATTTAAATACGTTTATCTCGTTGTGCAACCCAGTTTTCACCCAAGATCAACTTTTTTATCTTTCCTCAATGTAAAATCTTTACATGGTACACTGGTCTATTTCAATAATTATTGATAACGTAATCTCGAGTAAAAATTAATAAATTGTGAGTATTCGTCAGCGTAAATTTAATGAAGAGCTTCATCAATGATTGAAGCTCGTGGGCGGTTTTCCCATTATTTAGGGAAATAAATATTTAGGGAGTCTTAGCGGTTCAAATTTTTGGGGTATTAAAAATAATTGTGACTCTACTATAGATACATTTTCTAGTAACTATCATAATAGGCGTAAAAGCTAAAGATCGTAAAAGATTACTGCATTACCATTAGATTAGATTTTCATTTATGATCCCGGGTATGGAAATTTTATGAGGAGTGAAATTAACAAAGCGTTAACACATGTAATGCCACCATGATTTTCACGAATGATTCTCCGATACTGACGTATTTTAATTTTAACACGTTTTTTTTTACAAATCACTTTTAGCTCACCTGGCGTGTTGCTGACACCGCAGTAAAATCTACAAAACAAGTAGCGCGTGCAGGTGGCACTGAACGTGTTAAAAGTTATCGTTGGCAGCGCAACGTACTTTGGGCTTCTTTCATTTTCAAATTATATTGTATTATGTTGTATATGTGATTTGCAACAAATTGAGGACAGTTAAGGTGTTTTCGGTTTCAACTTTAGGAGTAATTTAAATATGACTAAGTTGTTAAGTTAGGGCAATTTAAATATAACACTGAGTTAAATTTAAATTTGTTAGTAATGTCAAATTGTCGATTCTCTTGAAAATAATCGATTCTCGATCGATAATCGACTTTCGATTAAATCGAGCATTAAAATATCGATTCTCGATTAAACGCGATATTTTCAAACATTCTCAATGTAATTAAAAAAATATTATTTCACTTAATTAATAAACATAACATCACGTCTATATTTTCCTAAAGGTGTAGTAATCCCATATCCGAATCTGTGCTATTACTTGGAATTACAAGTAAAAAATATTTTTATAATGTGAAATACATTATTCCATAATATTTTCAGGTTGTCAGGCTGAAATCTTGATGCATTCAGATACTTTTAATGCCTTAAGAAAAACTTACTTCATTGCATAGTAAAAGTTTTGTAATTTAGTTTAAGGGTTTTATATGAGATCACCTCGTGGATTCTCATACCCGGCTCTGAGTCCGTTTTAAAGTTTACGCTCATGTTTTCCACAGAATGTTTTATTGTTAAAAAGTTGGCAATATATATAACTTAATTTGTGTAACAAACGCTTGACATGTGTGAAATAACATTGTAATTTTTTGATTGAGAATCGGTTCAATTCCAAAGGTTTATAGATCGATTTATCGACTCGATGCAGTGTTCCGACCTAAAATACGATCTAAAAAATCGATTATTTTACTGTGAAAATTCGATGTCTCGATTAATCGATTTTAGAGCGACATGCCTAATTTCTATGTTAACATTGTCACTCTATCTATAGTCAAACAACACCGGCTTGGAATTTGTAAATTGTTTGACTTTAAAGGTAAAGGAAGTAGAAAAGTGATTCAGTGTCCATAATTTTAATTTGACTTTCATTTAAATTATTTTAGACGTACATCGTTGACCTGGGTGTTGTCTAAGTCATATTTTTGTATTTTGAATTACAAATTGAAAGAGCGAATGAGTGTCGATGTAATCAAAATGGCGGGATAAATGTATGCGTTTGTTTATGCACACAAGTTGCATGTTTATGCACTTTGCTAATTCCCAAGAATTGAACTATTATTTTTACTAATATATATATTAATAATGGATTGAGTAGCCAAATAATAATGATATTATTTTCTTATAAGCTTTTTTAGGTTAGTTTACGAAGAGGTCTTATTTGGAAGAAGTTAATGTTTACCTATTATCTTAAATTCTAAAATATTATATGCTTTTCTGCCGTCTAAGTGTTGTATGTGAAAGGTCAGTTACCGAAATGTAATTAGAACTATCATAAGTTTTGAAAACATTGGAAACGAAGTTTGGTTAAATGCAGTTTTAGTTACAAGTGTCCAGTACCTAGCATACAAAACCATTAAATAACGATCGTAATGTTACCATATATCAAAGATTATATAATTAACGCTATTTAAATATAAATCTTCAACATTATAATTCCAAAAAACTAAGCTTTCTCAAAACCAACGCAAGTAACTTACGTATCATATATGCACAATTCCAGATGGCTGAAAAGAAAAAGGAAGGCAGTGAACCAGAGGGTGAGGAGGAGTTTTCTGTGGAGAAAGTACTAGACAGGCGTGTTAGGAATGGCAAGGTGAGATAACATTAAGCTTCTTACATTGACGACCGGCGTGGCGGAGCGGTGGCCATGCCGGTCTGACGCGCAGTGTTCCGGGTTCGATCCCCGGCTAGACAGACATCTGAATGATGAATTTAGATTTCTGTTCTGGGTCTGGGTGTTTGTGTATTCGTCCATGTGTGTCCATGGACACACAGGAGAAAATCCTAGTATGGGACGGTGCTATGAGTGTAGAAAGCGCGTTTTTTTATATGTGTAATACACGTTCCTTTGATTTTAATGTACGCAACAAGGCCAAGCACGTGTAAAAATTAAGCTAGGTTTTTTTAAATTATGTTTGCTTTCATTAATTAGCTTTAAATAAGTTTCTATAAAAATGTTTCTGCATGTAGGACTGTAGGTGCATGAACGCATGTTAGAAGTTAAATAAGTTCGTTATAAAAAGTTTTCATATGCATCTTTCTGTTTATGTTACTTTAATGTTATAAAATTAATGTAGTATCTAAACAAGTTCACAGATCATTTGATAGTAAGTAACCAACGCCAAATATATCTGGAGCTCTCCCTGAAGGCTATCATATACCTACGTTACTAGTCCCAAGGACTTAAATGGTCGCCTCATTATTATGTAACTCAGCCGGCAATGACACTATTCGAACGAAACGCATGAACTGCTTCACGTTAGGAACAGAGTTGGTGCTGGTATCATCCCAGTCTAACCTTAATACCACCACCAATTGACAGGTGGTAGAACCGGTGTATTTCGACCGGAAAGGTACCACAGCCACACCTATTTCTAGCGTGAAGCAATTCTTGCGTTTCGGTGGAAGGGTGTGGTTGCCGGCTCATTAATATAAGAGGCGACTGTCTTAGTCCTCGGGAGTAGCGACGGTGGCAGCAGTGACCACTTACCATCTGGTGGCCTGCATGCTTGTTTGCTACTTCAATCTGACAAAAAAAACTTATTATTGCTAAGCGTACTATTAATTGATTAGTACGAGTCCCATAACACAGAAAGATGGCAAAATTTAACTACCTTTAAAAACGGCGGCCGGTAAAATGACTGCTCGTAATTAATATTCGGGAAATTGTTTTTATAGATGCGAAATTAAATTACGAGGTTATGTGCCCGATTACTGTTTTAAATTTTACCAAGTTTAATCTAATGAGGTCTTATTGGAGTAAGCGAAGTTATGCCTAGTAGACAAGATAGGCGTCATAACACACATATATAAATATTAACATTCATACATACAAATGCTTTTGCTACAATTGCCATGGTAACACAAATACAAGAAAAGAAACTTTGTGAACAAAATTCCATGCCAATAAAATCAATGTCCATTTGCATTAAGTACAGCCAATCTCGAATATTTCGTAGTAAGAACTTAAAGCCAATTGATATAAACCATAGCAATCTGAGATTTAATCGCTGGACAGATGGTACCAACGTGACCAGCCAAGATTCAATCACTGCCCGAGGGCTTGGCAGAACTTTGGCTGTTTCGATTTGAAATTATAGCCTGAACTCCATTTAATGTCATTTCCATGGAGTTATTCAAACGTGCTCTTATAAGGTGGGATGTAGATGACAAATGAAACTGAGGAATGCTCGAATAATACTACCCTTTGTTTCAAATTAACACTGCATATATAGGTTGCTAGATTACATAAATCAATAAAGTAAGAGCTTAAACTAGGTACATTTAATACATACCTTACACTTTGATTATTTCCCAGACGTGACTTACATGACCAAGTAATTAAAATTGAGAGGACTGGCTGATGAACGAATAATAATTTTGAAATGTTATAAACAAGCTATGTCAAGTGATTTCTTTTTGCCTCCTAAATTTAACCTTTAAGTTGTATTTTGCTGTCTATTCCGATTTCTGATGTTATAGCAGTCACGAATATTTTAATTAAATGTAATAAATTGAAATATTAATAATTTTGTGTTATTGTACCATTTTCCTATGGTACAATAATAATTACCTATGGTAAAAATAAGGTTTTAAGTAAAGGTCACCATATATTAGCAGACAGACGTTCTTTTTAACTTTTATGCCTGGAAACAATACATGAAAAAACATTCATACCAAATGATTCCTACCATATTACGGATTATAAGTCTATACAAAAATCAAATCGATACAACTTAGCACATTTATCAACGGTTCGTTTGTAATCATGGATATAAATTGTATGCCGAAAATATTCAAGGCTTCACTGAAAGGTGATCGGAAAATTCCTACGCAATATTTTGTTGTTATTTTAGTGGTCCGTAACTGAATATAATATTTATTTCATAAACTCAATTACCCAATGAGCTATACCGTCTACCTATTACTGTCCGACTGCTAGGCACGAGTCTTCTCTCAGATTGAAAGAGTTTCAGGCCATAGCCCACCGCGTTGGCCAAGTGCGAATTGGTAGACTTTACACACCCTTGATACCTCTTTTTTAAACAACTCTCAGGTGTATAGGTTTCCTCACGATGTTTTCCTTTTCCGTAAAGCAGTGATAATAAACTTCTAATACAGGCCTCCTGTAATCTGCGCCACTCCGGTCCACTTCTGCTTCATTGCGTCCACTCCAGTCTTAGCCATCTAAATCCAACGGTTACCCGC
>DWTU01003510.1:0-10351 GCA_018251515.1 Cecropterus confusis
TAAATTGCTTTTTTACCACTGCGTCAGAAGGAGGGTAATGTTTTTCGAGCGTATGTATGTATGATTGTTTGTACGTATGTCCATTTCTTTGGCACGCGCTACAGCCCAAACGGCTTAACGAATTGTGACGTATGACATATCATTAAATCGTTAAATTAAATCGTCTTAGTTTACAGAGCGACATAGTAACTATATAATTTTTTAAAATGGCGCCTAAAAAGAGGGGAAAAAAGAGGTGGAGGGATGACTATTTTACTATCACGACAATATGGGTATCAAATAAAAGCTAGTAAATAGTCCATTCGAATACATATATCCAATTCCAAGATGAGATTAAGATCATCTCCCTTTTAGGTGAATGACTATCCTACACACAGGTTTACAATTAAGGTCTCAGGTCAAATGTGTTGCTGCTCTGAAAGACTGAATCGAAATGCTTAATATTCTTGAAATGCTTAATTATTCAAGATATTCGGGGTGTAAATAAAACACAAATTGAAGAGTTAAATTATAATATCAGCGTATAGAAGAATCAGCAACACAATGATAGGGAAGCATCTACGGCCTCTGAACGTATTCAGGGCAATGTAACCTGCGAAATCGAAGGTCTAAGCCTTTAGCCTTCCTTGCGCTTGGTCTCTTGCATCTCTGCATAGAGCATCTGCGCGTCTTGCACCTGGACGTCGACCATATGCGCCATATTATCATCTTCGTCAAACTCTCCCTTCAGGTACTTCAGGGAAGCGATGAAGTTGAGCATCTTGCGCTCACGGTCAGCTTCACGGCGCTTACGCTGGATCTCTTGTTCGTCTTCATCCTCGAATACCAGATCTGGAAATAGGGAAAGATAGACGTTAAACGTCACCACAATGTTTTTTTTCGGGTTGAAGTAAAAAACGAGCATACAGTCTATCCCGATGGTAGACTGTATGCTCGTTTTCTATAACTTAATATACAACAGGAAATGTATATGAAGTTGATCACAGATATGTTGCAGTTAATATTTTAAATCAATTTAATGATGAACACTACTAGGTTTATTTACACTACTGTAGATCTTACCTTCTTCCGGGCGAAGCTCGCGACGCGACTCCTGGAATAAGCAACAATTAAATGAATTTCAAAGCACATTGCAAGGTGAAATGAAATATTAAATGAAATATCTTTATTTTGCATAGACCTACGGGGGCACTTACAAATTATCAGTTACAATATTTTTACTGTCACTACCACCGGATTGGAACACGACCTCAGCTGAGAAGATCCGGCAAGAAACTCAGCGGGTTTGTCTTTCTTTGTATTACATGACTAATGTATTTTTGTACAATGATTGATGTTTTTAGCCATTTCATTTATTACATGGGCAATAACAGCTAGCTCCAGTATCTTTCCTTACATTTGACTAAACTAGAGGCTTGTTTGGCAAGATACGCTACATTTTGACATTTAATTAACTATTGAAAAATATATTATTGTTCAGTCCCAAGCTGTTTTGTATTCTACGTAATCAGAAATTTTATAATATGCTTTACGGCAAAGTTTGATCTTAGTCAATGGTATGGCTGAAAACAAAAATGTAAACATCCAATGTACATTGAAATATATGAGCGGATATAAATGAGTGTTTTGTGGAAACGTTACAGTCATACAGTCGTACAGCTTTATTGTTGAACAAATACAGTGTTATACAATAATTATTCGCGTTCTTTACACTTATCTAATCTAAAAGGATATTGAAAAATAATAACAATATATAAAGTAAGTGATTAATAAAAGAAGAATAAATGGTATCTAAAGATACGAACTATGTATATTATACCAATACAATATGATTTGGATAGCACAACAAAAAACAGACAGACAAAATTATAGAAATTTCCATGGAGTTAGTGGCTAGTGACGTCCATGAACCTGCGATCAAGCCTAGATAAGATGAAAATCCCACCTGAGGCCATTCACAGAAGCTACTCCCGCGTGTCGAGATCGAAAAGTGAGCCAGCGACATAAATAATTTAAAAAATATATTTAATTCTAATTTAATTCTATCTTTTAATTTAATCTTGTCTTTAGAACAATGTTTAAAGATTGCGAAATCTTCCCTAGTCAGATCGCTTAGATTTCAACTTATGCTTGTATCTTTAACCCATCTCAGTTAGAACATCCCACTTGACATCGATACCTTCCTTCATAGGTTGCAAATATACTAGCTTTTGTAGAGCGTGTACGTTCTTCCGACTCATAGCGTGCGCAAGACGCATCTATTGAAATAAGCACTCCTTATCAAGAGGCACCAGAAAGTCATTCTTTCAATTTGTAAAGAGTGTATCTGTACTTAATTGAATTCAAAAATATTCTACCTTTATTTAAAAAAATAAGCTACTCACCAGGTCTTCAAACAGAGCCAGAGTGTAGTCCTCGTAGGTTTGCGCCAGCTGGCCATGGCGCTCCTTCATCTCCTGTGCACACAGATATTTATTATTTAGTAATATCCATCCGGTCCATTGGCATTAACATCTTCATGTTGAAAGACCAGGGTTCGAATTTCGGACAAACATCTTATTTTCTAGAATATATCGTACTAGAGAAAAAAGGGATTTAATCGAAATAACAAAGTAGTGTTCGCATTTTGGGAAGTTTCTTTAAACCCGCTGTTAATAAAGAAACATTAATGTTTATCCATTTTGAGCAAAAAATCATCGTTTTTTACTTCGCTAGACGATAGCCTACATTATTAGGAGCAGTTTCAATTTTTTATTCTTGACCTAAAAGGCTTCACACACACCAACTAAGTATCCGCATTTAATTATATCATACCTTCGAGGGCAGGCAGCGGATCAGCATCTTCGCAGCCTGGGCGTACTGCTCCTCGTTCAGCCGCATCTGCTTCTAAAAGTTTAGAAAAAACTCTATCAATTCCTGTATAATAAAACAGACCGCAAAAAATATGGGCCATGGGTGTATGCAAGGGATATGGGTTCGTAGATATTACAAAATATCTTATTTATGAATAAATGTTCCGTAATTACTGTTATATGCCTGAAATCATAATAATTTATCTAAAAGTAGTAGTTAGTATGCAGTCTATCTAACAATTTATTTGATGGATATCTGTGTACAATTTCATATAGAATGGGAGTTATATCTAAGGTCAATCACAGATGCGTTGCTCCTTTCTAGAGCTAAGAAATTCGGTTCATATATAAGTGAGCCGGCAATCATACCCTTCCACCGAAACGCAAGAATTGATTCATGTTGGAAAAAGCGTGGTTTAGTTAAAATAAAAATACGTAATAATAAGAATACTTACGCTCATGTCGAGTTCAGTGAACGACGTAAAGAGGCGATGGAAGCTGTAGACCTGAACAAACAGTCAGTCATTGATTTAATTAATAAAATCGATACATATTATCATCGGGAGTGGCTATTTATTACAAATAGTAATATCGATGGAGGGCTCATTACAAATAGGAATATATTACATCTATTGTAAATGACAACTATGGGTAAATTACGGTATTTTTTCGAAAATGTTTTAAGTGATTTATGAAGTGTTAATAAAGTTTTTTTTATTTCATAATATCAAAAAGAGTCCTAATACGAAATGAAGTTGCGAAAGAAGAATGTGATAAGGAGAATATGATTAATAAAAGCAAAATTGAAATTTTGAAAACCCAGGACAGTTAAAATGCAATTTAAAAAACCCGAACCTATCACTGGAAACCGCGTCCAACCCGGACTAGTAGTATTGGTTTTTCGCAGACCAATGTTTACTACAGCGCCCCCCAGTGAGTATTCATCGTAAAACATATAACATATAAAGCACCATATACACCACCATCAAACCAGAACCCATCACTGAAAACCGCATCAAAATTGGACTAGTACTTTTGGGGATAAATGGCAACGTTGGATTGCACAAACATCCTCCCACCCCCCCAAGTACAAAGATTGTTGCCTCATTATAAGTGAGCCGGAATTCACACTCTTTCACCGAAACACAAGAACTGTTTCACGCTAAGTCGAACTACAGTGGTTCTATCACCTGGTGAAGAAGTTTAAAAAAGTAAAGGTTAACCTGCCTGTCCCGTACTTTATTGATCATAAATTTATTATCGTGTAGACATTTACGTATTTTAAAACTAACTTTTAATCTAAATTATAATCTATCATTATTATGTATATTAATATTATTAATTTAAGGCTTCCCACACTAATACTCACCACTCTTGGATTTAGCCTTGCGTATTGGGTGCTATGGACACAAACAACATTAAAAAAAAGAGTCCCACAAGTATATGAGCGCCGACTTCAAAACTATGTACTATGTTCTGTGTACCGGTACTAAATTTTAACGAAACATGTATACAATAAAATGAAATAAGTATGTTTTATGTTTTTTATGTCTGAAAATGACATAAAGAGTGTAGAATTCCAAGTAAATAAGTCACAAATTATAAGGTCGCTGTAAATTAAGGGTTTGCGGCCTTGTAGGCATAATCCCTGTCGTTAATAGTTTAAACCCGAGATAGACCGTCGACCATTCCGAAGATATACTAAAAACTGGGGATTTACCGACCGACAATAACCTACAAATCTGACCAAATGGTCGAATGTACCCGATGGCGTGGTTTGAGTTATGACCGGTAGCGTTTGAGGGTTCAGCGTTATTTTATGTCATGTACTGATAGCAAACAGGATGTGTTCTAAGTTTATTTATTACCCGACTGCGTCAGAAGGAGGCAACGTTTTCGAGCGTATGTATTTATGTTTGTATATAATTATGTATTTCCATTTCTTTAGCACGCGCTACAGCCCAACCGGCTTCTCGGATTGTACATATATAGGACATATCATTATAATCGTTTTCAAAAAATATATATTTTTGCGATGGTCTATTTACTAGCCTTCATTTGACATCCATATTGTAATGACAATAAAAAAGCCGTTCATCCATCTCCGTGTCTCATTTACAAGCGCCTTTTTTTACATAATACAACCTATGTCACTCTCCAAACTGAAATGATTGTAAAGCCGTTCAAGCTGTAGTGTGTGCTAGAAATGGACATACATTACTCCACTTCTGACGCAGTCGGGTAAAACAAAATATTTTTACGTATCATTTGCATATATAATTTCGACCACTTGGACCACATGTGACTGCGGAAAGATACTTTAGTAGTCCACACGTGCAAAAATATCTCACTTGGGTATTTGTTTCATTGCGAGCGAGTAAACCACAAATGATCCGTGATTTTTTTACGATCCATTGACAATTTTTTTTTTCGTTGTGTTACAACTATTTGTAATTGCTTAAATGTTGTGTTCTTTTAATGTTTTTTATGTAAACTACGAAATAAATAACTTACCTTGAACTTATGTTTGTTCACCGAAGGAAATTAACAGCAAATTTACTCTGCATTATATGTAAGTATCTATTTTATATAATCGGGTCCAAATTATGTGGGTTGCATTTCATTTAAAAATCACAGCTTTGTTGGCATTCATTATAAAACCTTTTTGCTTAACTATTTACCCTGTGTATCAATATCTATTACTTTAACATATCTTACAACAGGGGTGTCGAACATTGTTGTGTCATTGTGCTATTTTTCCTAAAGAAATGTTTAATGAGACCATAGATGTGCTGTCAAATAAGTTTGATTGCGCAATTATTGGTATATTAATAATACCAAATACCAAATTAAAGTTACATTAGTATGTCTTCTGTTGTTGAAAATCAGGTGACAAATATCTTATATAATTATTGTCATATATCATGAATTTATTTATCTCTTTTACAATTTAAAATGAAACTTTAATTTTATATTTTATCTCGTAGCTTCATCAGATCGATACGACAGCCGCCTTATCGTCTACTGGGCACTACCTGCGGGTTGTGGTGAACAATATGATAACTGCGGCCCTCAGATAGGCCCGAGTTATAGCGAACCTGCGTTATCTATAGCAGTTATGTGGAGTAATGGCGTTAGATACTGTAGATGTAGTGACTAAGTGTTACAGGTTAAAGTGAGTTTTAGGAATTACGGGGAGAATTATTTGTGGGTCGATAATGGGACCGACAGACCTAGTCACAAGTTATTGTTTGACTTTAAAGTAGCAAAACAAGTAAGCGGTCTACCTGGTACTACGTGGCTGCTGGCGCTGATTCTTTAACAAAATTTATATGCAACAGGCATTCTGCCCGAAGGCTGTAAAAGTCATTGTGCTTCGATCCAGAAGTACTGCCACATTTATTTCTGTCTAATACCTGCCGTTCTATGCGCTGCTGGGTTCTGGTCTGAAGGGTATGGCAAGAGAGACAAACTTATTTAGGCCTTCGAAATTAGTCCTCAAGGGTAGTAATCTAATCTAACTTAATCCCAGGTAAGACTGATTTATCTGAGGTTAATTACAGATATCCATGGGCGACAGTGGCCACTTTCCATCAGATGGACTGCATGTTCGTTTGCTTCTTACATATTATAAAAAATTGTGTGTCTCAGCTCCGACGCACGACTGGAGTTTACTCCTTAAGTACGATTGTCTAAACAGAATCTAAAAAAAAATCCAACGCTATAAACATATGCGAGCAAACATTTAAATAAATATTAGAACTTCACAATAATATTTAATATTGATATTTATATCAAAAAAACTGCAATATTAATCAACATGTATAGAAATAACATATAGGTATAATCTTATATGAATAAGCTGTCTTGCAGCATACTCTATGCACGTCTTAATATTCACAATAACAGAAAGGGAAAGGAGCGCACAATAGGTTGCGCACCAAAAACGTAGTGAGGTCATTACATCACTAGATTTTCCTCATATTTTTTCTCATATCGGGCGCCTTATAGGAAAATCGATTCTTAAGGAATAAACTCCAAAAAAACGTGTAAAAAGGCGATCACAGCTGTATTGTGCGGTGCTGAAGACCAAAATGGTCACCGCATATGTTGGTGAGTGAGCATCAAAACATTTCCACGTCCACGTTTTGGGAGGAAGAACTGTTTCACGCCAGAAATCTGTATGGCGGTGGTCCTTCATCGGTCAAACTATGCTGGTTCTATCTAATTAACACGGTGTAAGATGCTTTGTATTGCTGGTACTGTTTAAATGATGACCTTCCAACCTTGTCTTCTGGAGCATTTGTAATTGCCCTCAGACAAGTCTACCAGGTTAGTATATTTTTCTGTACCATTTGCTCTATTTTCTTTAAAATGTGATTTGGTTTTCGTGTAGCGCCTGAATTAAAAGTGAAGGCAAATATGTGCTCTAACTGTATATGCTCTCTTTCACTTCGGTAAGTGCTAGAGCGCCTGAGTTCAAAGTAATAGCAAACGATTTATTCTAATGAACACAGACCGAGATGATACTAAGTCTAATTAAAAAATATGTCTTTAAAGGATGTATCTTGCTTAGAAGCGGTTAAATTTGTAACTATATATTTTTAGCGGTACGGTTAAAATGAAATACTTTATTCTTAATCCAATAATACGAAATTTTTGAGCTGATGGCGGCCATAATAATGATTCATATCTTTTTTGTGTTAATAGTTGTTCAATTATTCTCGATAAGTATATACGCGATATTTCTTTGAGTATCTGTATTTAAAAACCCTTACTATGATTGAAGTTATATTTGAGGTCGGCCATGGATGCGTGGCCTCCTCTAAGGACTAATTTGGAATGCCACGTGTTTTAACTCTTAAGCCAAATTACTGCAGTTTCGGAGTAGAATCATGCTTCTTATATGTATACTTATAACCAGAATGTTTCTGTATTCTTATACTTTTGTAACAAGATACCTACATATCATCCTCACATTAAAAACGCTTCAATAAACGCTAACATAAATAATCCAAATGCGGTCGGACCTCAGGAAACGATAAATAACGATACGCTGAATTAACCTCCGCGCCGGCCTTCGGAAGATGCTGTTGTTTGGAAATTTGCAGTCATACCTTACCTTAGGGAGGTTATCCTGTCATCAATCTGTGATAGGATTGGAGTCGTACCTAAGGTCGGTTATAAATGCGTTGCTACGTTAGGTATAACATAACATACTCTGCAACCCTGATCACAGGAAGGGTATATGCAAGACATATAGCATGGCCTAGATTAGGTAATAGGAATCACGAATCACGATAAGCCTTACCACCTTTAAAATAACATAACCCTATCCATACCTAGGTACTACAAAAGATAAAGTAACTGCATTTTTTCTATCTGTCTATTGTAATAGCACACTAGCAAACGCAAAACGCAATGCTTCAGAAATAGAAATACACAGCTTCTCTAGAAATAGGTGTGGTGTTGGTACCTCCCCGATCGAATTACACTGGTTCAACGACCTGACCTAAAAAAAATGCGCTATTAATTATGCTTTAAAAAACGAGAGTTACGTTCGGAAGATATTGTTTTTGGTTCTCCTGTGCCACAAAACCACACCGCCATGAAACCCATACATTTCTAAACTCCCATCTCATCAATATTAACCAGCGGAAATAGTGGATTAAATTTGCTAAGTTGGGACATGAGAGGCCGTTTAATAAATAATTAATAGCAGATACGGGTAAACAAACAATTATCTTTGATACGGTCCAAGTTAGATTATGTGTAGGGTGGCCACGCATTTTTTATCCAGAAAAACTTTTACAGGACATATTTACTAACATCGATTAGTTGTTGTCCCACTAATGATCATCTTTTTTCTTACGTAATAAAAAGGATTTAGATTGTATATTACTTAGACCAAAGTAAATTTATAGATTTCATGTGATTGAGAAAATAATGGCAAACTAAAAGGTATAATGATTTACTAAAATAACGAGATTCGTCGTAGTGTCGATGCATACCTGTCCTAGAATTGGCTATTCGGAGTATAAGAATAACAAAAATTCTTTTGTTACACATCATGTAAGAGTCCGAAAGCTGAAATAAATTAAATTTCAGCATGACCGAAGATGGAACTCGGAATCTGCTCCGTATTAGTTAGGTATATCAATATTTATCACAGAAGTAGCAAACGAGCATGTAGTTCACCTGACAGTAAGTAACCACTGCTGTCTCTGGCCACATGTGATCAACCCTAGATAAGATTAAATCTCACATGAGGTCCAATACAATAACGTTGTTAATTTGCTACGCCTGAGCGATATGTTCGAATGCTTCGCTTACCACCTAAACAAATAATATGCTTTCTCCATTAGAATTTTCTCCTGTGTCGTGGGTGCCATGGACATATACAAACACCCAGACCCAGAACAGGAATTTAAACTCAGCATTCAGATGTTTGTCTGGCCGGGGATCGAACCCGGGACCCACTGCGTGTCAAATCGGTATGGTGACCGTTCCACCACGTGGGTCGTCTAATTAATCAAATCAATAGAAGTTAACTGATTTAATTCTAAGTAACATACCAAAGAACTAGACATTACCCGAATAGTATCAGCATAGAAACAGGACGATCCCGTCGTAAGAAGCAGTATGGTTACCATATCATACAACTTTGTCCAAAGGTTGGGGTTATCGGCGTCGTTTGGGGACATTTATTGAAGAACCCCAATCAGACGTATAATTAGGAGCATGTGCGCCATTGTAATTAGTATTTTCTAACTTTTGTTAGATACTTAATTAACTCAGTAATGGTGTCATGGCAAAGTGACCTTTGCTACTTAGTACAATAATACTTAGTAGCACTTAGGCTTGTAGACCGTATTTGATTTATAAAGTTAAGCAAATATGAGCGCGGTCATGGTTAGATGGGTGACCGCTAGTGGTTATATCTGCTTCAGTTTTGGAGTCTGTCTTGGTTATTGTCATTAGCAAGCATTAATGCTTTACTGGGGCCTTATGGGCGATTTCTAAAATACGGCACGGGGTGATGACTATTTGTTACCCCTCCAAGTCTTCACCAGTTGTAGGGAGAGAATCGTGTCCAGTAGTGGGGTACTTTATTGATAATAATTATGACAGAAGGCTTAATATGCTCACCTCAGCACGGAACAGTAGCACATGCCTATTGAAGGTGGTAGAACTTTTTGTGGTTAGACTGTGGAGGCTCTTCCGCCACACCTAATTCTGGCTTATAACAACCATTGCTGTGTCTTCTTTTTAAGGTTGTGGTAAAAAATATATATTTATCCGAGCTAAAGTTAGTCTTCTGGGGTAGCAATGCACCGGAGGCCGACCTCAGGTAGGAATCTAATATTACCTGGGCTTTATTACACATGTCCGTACGCAGCAGTTGCCGTTCACCATTCTACTCCATGCCTATTTGCTACATCAGATTTGCAAAAGAAATAAGGTAGCGGTCACCCATCCATCTTCCGACCGCACTCGCT
>DWTU01003511.1:0-10350 GCA_018251515.1 Cecropterus confusis
CCATGACGTTTGATATTTACTACGTGCATAGATGTTTGGCCGTGTGTGTTACAAGCATAGCAGTACTGACCTCGGTCTGCACCATGGCGGGGCGCTGCGTGCGCAGCGTGCGCACGGTCTGGAACACGTCCACGACGCCCTCGTACTGCATGCGCTCCAGCACCGTCGACAGCGTGATGAACACGCCCGTGCGGCCCACGCCCGCGCTGCACCGATACAACTTGTCACTCTTTCGTCCGAGGAAAGATGTGGCTAGCTAACACTGTATAGCGAGCCTTCACTGCTTGCTGTACAGTGCTAGCTTTAACCCGCGGCTCCGTCCGCTTAGATCATGTTTATCGTATTAAAAAGTTGTATATACGTTAAAGCTAAACAAAGAACATTGTGTGGATTCGAGTACAGAACTGAGATCCTAAAATCAATTACCATCATGGTATATTACCGATACAATTTCAAAATATTATAATGTGTAATAAAAAATTTATAGTGAACGACTATTATAATCATCTGGAAGCTATTTTCTTCCTAGGGAGCTTGTTCACGACGAAACGAAATTTAAAAAAAAACTGTATACAGAGTTTTATAATTCTTAACGTTAAATCAGCATAATATTCCATATTACCTGCAATGCACAGTAATTGGCCCATCTTGTCCAAACTGCTCCTTAGTCTTGTGCACTTGCCCCAGGAAGTCGATGAAGCCTTCTCCGCTCTTGGGCACGCCTTGCTCTGGCCAGTCCGTGAACTGGAACTGGCGGACCGTTCTGGATGCCCCGTCGCGAGCATCCGTGACCTGAGGAAGAATAATAAGATTCATCAACTGGAAAAAAGATGAATATAGTTCCCTATCTTTCTACTTATAGTCTTATATAGAGTAAACGCTGTATTTATAAAGTAGCAGAAAAAATTGTATTGTAAGTATTGGCTGTGATAGTTCGTCACTTCAGGACTAGGGTGCTGCATTTTTTATTTGGAACAAAAATGGGTATGAATAAGAGTACGTAACATTTAGTGATAAACATAATTACTTTTCTATAATTTCTATAATATATATCTGGATGGAAAGGTCAGTTTCTTCAATCATTAAAAGAGGTGAAATTTTTATTATATTAATCTGTGATATTAGTGAAATAGCGTTACCTTGAATTCCCTCAAGATATACTGAGGCATGTTGTACTCAGCGATGGGATCCACGACGAAGCATTGGTAACGTACGGAGCGGTCGGATGGCCAATACTGGTGACATTTTTCCTAAAAACAAATAAGTGATAAAAACATTGCAGAAGGGGCAATAAAACATACTAATTCGAGATTAATGACTTACCCGGCCCATTTCCTTCAGTTTAGTCAACATGACGATAATAGTGGAGTTGTGCTCCCACAGCATTCTCCAGAAATCATCAGTGGTATCAGGTAAAGGACCCTGAGTGGCAATGTACGCGGCTCTGTATCTGTAACCATCGACGAACGAAGCATTGATGTAATCGGATCCATCTCTCGGTGTCAAGCAAACGCGAGTAGATTCGTAGGGCAAGATGTGGACAAGTCTGTTCTTGTGCTTGTTGCAAGGCAGGCTGGCCGACACGAAACGGCTGGAGTCGGCCTTCATATTAGCTAGTTTCTTGAATTCCAATTCCATTCCAGTGATATTTTCAATAGTGTCGATGCGCATCAGTTTTTGAATGTGAGCGTGCAAGTTACGAGCTGGCACCTCAGTGTCACCGCAAACGACGGCTTCAAGCAACGCATCGTGGATGAAAATGTACTGGTCTTCCGTCTGGACCATATAATTGCGTTGAGCTCGTAAGCAAGTGACATGGCCGTAGATGTCAACGGTGCGTTCGTGGCGGGCTCTCTCTAGCATCGAATCGATAACAATGAAGCATCCAGTGCGTCCAACGCCCGCCGAACAGTGAACGACCAATGGACCAGCATCAGGTGGATTCAGAGCACGAACGCGCCGCAGGAACTGTAAGAACGGAGCCGGGTGATCGGGGACACCATGATCGGGCCAAGCAGTGAATTGCAACTGTTTTATCTCTCTCCGTTCCGCACCACCGTTTCTCGTAACTTGGAATGTACGTATACAGTAAGTGGCTAGCTCCTGAACCTCCGCGATGGTTACAGTCATCATGCCATACGTTTCGCTCCCCCGGCTAGGCCAATATTGATCACACTTGATCCTAGTCCTCTCCTCCAGTTTAGTCATCATTACTATAGTAGACGTTCGCAGTTCCCAGCACATGCGCCAGAAGTCAGCGAACGTTTCTTGCAGAGGGCCTTGAGTTGCGACGTATGCATTATGTTTACGATAACCATCACAGTAATTAGCATTGATATAGTCACTTCCAAGTATTCCGTCAATAGGTTGCAGTATTACTCGGCTATGATCGTAGGCAATGACGTTGGCGTATCGGTTTTTCGGCTTATTCACTTCCATATTAGAGTGATCCCAAGTAAATTGCTGGCCGGGTTCAATACTCTCATACTCTTGCGAGAACTTAAGATTGTCATTAGCTTTAAGTCGTTCTATGTGGTCTGCAAGCTCGGATATTGGGATAGGTGGATGTGATATCATCGCAGGTGTTTGGAAATTTAATCTTCGCATTTCAACAGGATCAGATGGCGCTCCAAAACCAATATCAGCTGACATTAGCGGTCTAGTAACAGCCGCTTGATCTGGTGTTTTGCAGGGTTGTCTCCTTCTCTTCACAATGAATAGTAGTACTAAGCATAATGATAGCATTAGAGCTGCAATAATTGGACCTATCACCCATACCATACCAGCTTCTTTCCTATTCTCCTCTATCCTAATTTCAGGATCTCCATTGATATCCTTAGGATCGGGCCTACTGGGCTCCTCACCAGGTGGAGCTTCACGCATATCCAAAGACAAGTATTCTGAGAACGGACTTGATGTATACAGATGTTTTTGTGGCGTATCTACAACTGCTCTCACGAACACCCGATACCTCTTACTTGGGTTTAACTTTCTATTGAGGAAACCTTCGAACATTTCGTCATTACCGAGGTGGAAAGTATATAAAATATTTCTCTGTAAGAATTTGGCAGCAATATAAGGAGCATTTTCATCGTCGGTCCTAACATTATTTTTTATTAAGTCGTCTGTTAGGAATTGATCGGGATTTTTATGATTATGTGTTTTGTCGTCAGGAACTACAACAAGGTAATAATGTGAAATCGGTCCGTACTCTTCGGAGGCTTGAGGTAAAATTACGAGTATTTCGTTCTCAACAACGCCGTAAAAGTCCGGCTTGACCATAGGTTTTGGTGCGGCCATTTGCGTTGTTACAGTTATCTTTGTCGGCGGTCGGTATGAGTCATCATTAGGTATGGCACTTACATTAACATTGTACGTAGTGAATGGGGACAAATCGTTAATCGAATACGACGTACGATCATGCTTCACTACAATTTCTTTCTTAGGTATTTCTTGAGTTTGGGTCATGCCAAGTGAGTCTACGAATTCTTTGATGGCGTTGTATGATATCTTATAACTAACGGGGTTTAATCGTAAAGGTGGTGACCATGATAAAGTCATTGAATGAGTAGATACATCTTGAGCTCTGAGATGTAAAGGCACTTCTTCGGGTCTTACTTTAACAGTGACCTTTTCAGATAACCTTCCTAATCCATCGGCAGTCTTAGTTGCCACAGCGATCGCGTACTCCGCAAACTTTTCTAAGTTTTCTAGATCAGTTGAATGTGTTACATGAACCGTCTTTTGTTGCCATTCGTCTAAATCCTCCACAGGTGTCATAGTATAAAAGACGACATAACCTATAATTTTTCTTCTAGAGGGTACGGTCTCCCACCAAACTTCAACACCAGATTCAGATGTCGCTACAGCTTTTACTGACATGGGGGCTCTGCCGATGTCCCTTTCAGTATGGGCTGTAATGTCTTTACTGTACGGTCCAGGTCCTTGTTCTGTGTACGCTCTAACCTTAAATATGTAATGAGCATCTTCTTCTAAGCCAGTAAATACTGCTTTCGTTAACTCAGTTGTTTTTTCTACCAAAGAAGATTGGTCACCACGTTTATAGAATTGCACATCGTATTTTTTAATCTGACCGCTTCGATCCGCTCTCGTTGGTGCCTCCCAAGTTATACTAATGACATCAGGAGTTTGGAAATGATATGTGACGTTCGTTGGTGGTCCCTTTGGTGCACCTTCTGGTGTGAGGAAATATTTAATAGTTTCTTGTCCGATTCCAATTTGATTTCTTCCAGCTACTCTAAATTCATATTGGACTCCTCTTTCTAAGTCTGTTATTCTGTGTGAACTGACTTTAGTTCCGGAGAAGTTTTCTTCGCCTAGGATTTGGTCTTTAACGCCATACCTAAGTCTATATCCGAGTAATTCTCCGTAAGTTTGAGTGGGTCGAGCCCATTCAATTTCCACAGATACTATTGGTTCTCTTTCCAACACCCTACAACAAAACAAAACGTGTTATTTTGCGCTCTAAGGAAAATATTTAAATTATTTTTACGTAACTTCACTTACTTTAAGTTAACAGTTGGTCTGTTAGGAACTCCACCGGGCGTTCTCACAGATACGGGAGAACTTCTATCACCGTCACCCTTACGTGTTAAGGCTGCAACTTGCACATTGTAACGCGTGTCCGGTTGAAGTCCTGAGACGTTTAACTCCAATGTCGTATCGTCCATCACGTTAAACCGCATTGGCTCGTTCAGGAGACCCTTGCCCTAGTTGGGAGAGGTGAATATTATAAAAATGCACACAATGTTTGTAGATTTTTTTTATTAACTAATATTAACTAGTACTGAGAATCTTGTACCAAGTAACTTGTAATACTATTAATTACAATGAGGAGATTAAATCATAAAGGTCGAACTAAGGTGGACTAGTTAAAGTTTAAATCTTACCTCGTCTCTAACTTCTTGTACGTGAACGTGATAACCCCTAATGATTCCGTTCTTTTCCTTCTCTTGGGGCGGCTTCCACGTCACGTGTATTGACGTGGAGTTGATGGCGGTCACCTTCACGTCTTGAGGCTCTCCGGGCACTGTGACCACACAAAGCAAACGTTAGGCGATCAAACAGGACCCGCTCGCAAGACGACCTAAATGCCCTATCAGCATCTACGGGAGCGTGCTAGAGAAAAAATACTACCTAAAGCGGTTCAACCTAAAATTGGAGTTAAGCGGCGTCAAAGGCTTATCGGTAAGCACTGCGAGTTTGTAGTAAAAAAATTCTTTCGCCGAATGTGCGGTCGGTAAACGCCGTCGGTAATGCTGATAGAGTATTTTGGTCGCAGGCGAGTGTCTACACACGCCTCTCAGCATCTCGATCGGGCATTTGAATACCAACACACACTGAACAGTAAAACATTTACGCCCTTTCACATCATCATTACCAATAAAAAATCATTACCTTTCAATCCACATCGTTAAGAACAACTAAAATCGTAAAGCTTTTACAAAGAGTCAACATTTAGTTAGGTATTCATCTATAGTTATTAAGCAGCATTTCTATAACTACTTTTCGCTCACACACTGCAAGGGAACATGCTTCGGGGAGGAGACTTGGGGTCGATTAAAGGTTAGAAGTGAGACACGCCAAGTCTTCGCCGAATCATCGGATGTCAAACGACATGCTTCAAATATGCCGCTTGCAGTTTGTTTCATAAAAGAAGTTAGACAATAGTGCTAGGAAGAGTAACTACACGAAGCATAGGCACAAGCACAAACGCACATCGATACAAGCACTATAGTAATTTATACTCACTCCTCATAGCTGTACGGGTGTTACCAGCGGCCCATACAAAGTCAGTGACGAGAGAAAAAAAAGAGAAAAACGCATTCAAATACATTTAAGACAAATTGTGCGAACATTGCAGGGCGAACGGAACTACTAAGTGAGAGATTACGAGTAGAACGCTTGTCGGCAAATGGGGGATACTCTTATTTCACTTCCTCGTGTATTTTGAGCTCTTTAGGAGGCGCATTCAGGTTAAGCCGCTTGGGACGCCGGCGACGGTCTAGGTTTACGCGTGTCGCCCTTCCTGTCGGATCGAGCATTCAGCGAATAGCAATGCGAATTTATTTGCAGTACGAGGTAAAAGTGTCTCAATGTCTTGAATCTTCTTACGAGATGGGAAAGTTCCAAAGGGGATATTATACTCGCTTGTTCCAACAGATAAGGGCTACACGTTTCGAAGACCGTCACGTCCCTTCTGACGAGTCACTCACACGCACATGTATTGATTAACGCGACGGCGCCGGTCTAGGTGTGTGTGCGTCATCAGTGGTGTCTTGTCAATGAGCGCTCATCGTTGATCCGGTGTGTGTTGTCCTTTGTGTCCCTCGTACCTTATGTCGCTATCCACTGTGATGTTTGTGGCAGTGTTTGAGTGTTTGTCCGTTGGCTGTGGTCTTCTAAACGACTGTTAAGTATGAAATCAGAGTAGTAGGTACTTTACGCTTTTGACTGTTGGCCGATTCTGTCTTGTGGCGTCCTTCGGGCTCTGCGTTCCTCGCTTACGGCAATAGCGAATGTAAGGCACAATAGTATTCTGTATATGTCACAATATCTAGTGTGCATGCACGACGAAAGTCTGATAGAGTATACAGAAGAAGGAAGGAAGAGAAGGAGCTACTGGCAAGAAGTTGTAGCTTAAGAGCAAGTGAGATAGATAGAGAGATAGAGATAAAGATAGAGGTAGCGCGAAGTTCTAGTTCGAGCTGAGCAGTCCGAGAGTACAGGCGAAGAGCGTAGCGGATCTATCCGTCGGATCCGTTAAGAGTGTGCCAATTTTAAGTTTTGAATTTAGAATGGATCCTCGGGACCGGTGGTCTGTTCGACCCGCAGCCTTGCCGCTAAGGGTATAGTCAGAGTAGTGAGTAGAGAAGTAGTTGTGAGTAGTATAGTAGCATGCGCGCGTGTCGTGTGGGACGGTATATTGGTATTCAAATGCGGCGCTCGGGCCGTGGTGCGTGGTGAACCGATAACCGAACGATTACGTTCAGTAACCAGCCGGATGCCGTCACTCATACATCGAACTTAGCTATCCAGAGCGATCGATGTGTGAGTGATTCTGTATGACGATGGCGCTGTACATTCTGAGCGTATCGATTGGTTAATCGCTTTATCGTAGCACGCACTCGTTCTCTCACCTCGTGTCGTCGCTAGTTGTGCTGAGTGCTTCCTAAAAGTGCTGTCTTTTTGGAAACAATTGCATCTAAAATCCAATATGCGACGCAATTGAATCCATCGAGACGTAAACCTATCTGGTGCTCAGTGAAAATAACTGAACGAAAAACGGTGCTGTGTTGTTAAAGAAAGCATGCAAAATTGTGTCCATCGCTAAATACTCAACAACTGTGCGCCAAAATCAATAATAACGGTGCCGTCGACACTATATCGGGTGCAAGTAAAATTTGCATTTCAGTGAGTGCCATCATCAGCGATTCGATATGACGATACAGAGACGCGTCATCAAAATAAATCATTACATGTGAGAAGTGAGTGGAACACTATGCCGCTTCTCATAGCGACAACAGATTATAGTGAAAATCAAATAATCGTGACATGATCATAATAATAATACATGTAAATTCATCGGCAAGCATATAAAATTTTGTTACGAGATTTAACCTCCTTGATTAGAATCCTGCTATGTGCTCACAAGAAGGGGAACAAAAGAAAAAAATGACATTAGTATCGTTGTACGGTAGGGTATATCGATATTATGACTTAGCCTAAATTATGATATAAATGGTTATGTTGTCCACCACCCATTAAATGAACATCATTAGCAAATCACCAGAATTAAATGTCAGAACGGGAATAATTCAAAATATTCGGAATTCAGACATTGCTCGGAAGTATTCTGATGAAATCCTCAATATTGTAAATTATTCCCGTTATCCGGGTTAACCCGATTAGAACCATAAAATCATCCACATAAAATATTTAATCAAGAATTTATAACAAGTCGGATTGCAAGTACGCGCTTATATGAATGATTTCACCTGTATATACCTGTTAACATCTCCCAGAATGTAAAAGTAATTATGACACAGTTATAAATTAATATCACCTTATATTAAAACACATCATGTAATCATAAATGCAATATCAGGGGAAGTCTGCGTAGTGAAAGGATTATTTTTCATAACTCGCAACATTTTTAGTTCTTATAAATGGGGCACATTAAGCCGGCATTACCATAACGCCTTCCGTCGTTTAATGTTACTCCGCTGATATTACACCGCCAATGAGGTTTGTTAAGTTAAACGATCAAATTATATTATTCATTATATTAGTAATTATTTTCTTGGCTCGGTGAGGCTCAATTTTATGTCCTTATAGCCGCTCGAGGGCGGGCCGAATTTAATTAAACGGAGCTAACCTGAAATACGCCCCGTATTTCGGAAGATAAAATTTGATGCGATTCTATCGTCGGCCGTTCGGTCGGGAGCCATAAAATTGAGCGTGCACGTTATCGTATGTGAATATGAAACGTACCGTCTTCGTGCGTGCGGACGGTGACCGGGTAGGAGGCGGGCCCGTCGCCGACGGAGGTGCCCGCGAGCACCCAGATGCGGTACTCGGTCCAGCGGCGCAGCTCGTCCAGCACGAACGAGGTCTGGTTGAGTTTAACCACGGTGGCCTCCGAGTCGCCCCTGCCGGACTCCACGCAAAGGAGCTTGTAGTACGCGATCCTGCCGTTGGCGCGCTCGGCCGGCGGCGGCTGCCACGACACGCGCACGGCGGTCGGCGACACCGCCGCCGCCGTCACATTCATTGGCGGCGCTCCGGGAACTACACAAGCTCACAGTGAACAAGGGGGACACCTGGAACCCAAACGGCGCGGCTCACCCGCCCCGCCTTTAACCGCCCTACGATGCAATCACTGAATGCGGTCCGAATCGAACGACTCAAATAAAACGGTGCCCACAAATAAATGATCGATTCACAATAAAGAAAAACAGTCGAGCATGCAGTGTGTAGTGTAGGATCCGCTCGCCCGTACGTCTCTACGTCTCATCCGTCACACTTTCTCCTGTCGGAAGGAATCGTGATTATGTTATGACGCGATCCGAGCGACGCGTACGTAGTACGCGTCGCTCGTGATCGCACCCCGTGATCGATGTGTGGATGGGTTGTTAGTTCCCGTGTTGATTTGTTCGGTGTAAAAAATAAATTCACTGACGAAACCTCACTTCAAATCAGACATATTTACGTACAACATAAAGCTACTACTAGGGTACGGTGTACGCATTGCTACGAATTGAATCCCTCACGAGACGATACTGTACAGATAGCGACGCGAATGCGTACACGTTACCGTTTCGACAAGTTTACGATTACAAAACACATATTATTGTGATATAAAACTTGGTGCGTGTGCTGTATTACTGGCAGCGTGCCGGGCAGGTGCTTTTATGTGAAATATTACAGTAGAAATTACCTGGAAAACTCACAATACTTTACTTTCTCACATGTTTTCAAAGCTTCGGACGGGAATGAGACCTAAATTTTAATAGGATTTTGTCTTTATTCTAGTCTAGCGAAGTACTCATAGGTGTGATTGGTGTGATTAATTGTTTTTGGTATAAAAATGTGTAGGCAAATAATGACTTGTAACAATCATTTGAAACGAGACGAACTCGCTATCGCTAGATCTAAATTCAACTTGTCTACTGCAGTTCAAAATTTTACAAGGCAGATTAAATATATTCTTGCGAATATTTTTCAGATCGTTGATCTCGCTTTGATCTTTACACTAGGAAGGTCAAACAATTTAACCATCCCGTGAATATATCAATGAGTAAAGAGCACTACAATATTGACAACTTTTTCAAATACAAATTTATCGTATTAATATAAGGAAAGAATGCACACATAATTATTGAGTGTATGTATATCATGTAGACGCGTGTGTGTTTGTGTGTATGTTTGGACTAGAATAAAGATATGAATTGACAGTAAGTAACCGTGCCTCATTCCCGTCCTCACAACTTACACCATTCCGCGACATACCGTATTGCTTGGTTCGGACAGCTATCGGCGGTGTGGTGGCTCCCTCCCCGCGTTGCGATCTCGCCGCCAACCAGATGTAGTAGAGGGTATTCGGATATAATCCATTAAGAGTGTAGGTCTCCGTGATTGGTATCCGCCTAGGTAAAATACATGGGGTTAGCATTGAAATAGCAAACGATTTCTTTTTATTGTATGGATATGGTAAGTGGCTACTACCGCCCATGGGCATCTGTAAGCAACCCTAGGTGAGATCAAAGTCTCATCTAAGGTTAGCCACAGATGCGTTGCTACCCCTGAGGACTAAGATGGAATGCCTCG
>DWTU01003512.1:0-10350 GCA_018251515.1 Cecropterus confusis
AAAGAAACTTCGTAGGAACCATCATAAATACTTCTGCCTAATAACGACAGTGTTAGCGTTGCTGTATCTGAAGGGTGTTGTTAGGGAGTCCTACTCACCCTCGGCATTTTAATTTAATCCTCAGGGATAGCAAAGCATTTGTGATCATACTTAGTTGGAATTGATAACAGATATGCAGTAGACAATTACCACAAGTACACTGCGTGTTCAACAACTGTTTTCATATTTAAAAAAAAAGATTAAATACAGTGACTTAGATATTTTATGGTACAGTAGCAAAAGAGTTTGAAGTGCACTTGATAATTGGATGGATAGGTGATATAACCGTTCATGATGGATTTTGAAAACGTACTATTTGCTTTATAAAGTTTGAAAACTTTTAGAAAATTTTTAGACGTGAACGTCTAAGATCTTAGTGCCCTTTTCCTGACCGTAACGAAAACCATACGGTCGAAAACCGGACTGACAACTCTAATTTTAACCGTAGGTATATATTTCCCCTTTCTCCCTTTGTTACTGACATGACTCTGAAAACGAAATAGAAATTGCCAAAAATTCTTTGCAACTGACCACGCGTATATCCACCCACGTCCGAAAGTAAATTTTCATTCACGAATTCCACGTGAGAGGGCATTCATCGCATTCTCAGCTTGTCTCACACTCTACGAGTAAGCTATTACTAGTGATTTCGAAAGAGAAAAAATGTTAACTATGGTATATCCCGCGTAGTTTTGCGAGAGCACCGTCCCTTGATTCAAATAGTATTGAAGTTGGAACACACCACCGCCACGACTATTTTTGCCTAGTAACAGCAATGTTAAGCTCTGCCGCGTTCTAATTGGAAAGGTATGGTAAGAAGACATACTTATTCCAGTAGTTCCAATGTAGTTTTCCGATGGTTTGAAGGGTGTGGTAAGGAAGACATACTTATCGAAAGCGTCGCAACCTTGTCCTCAAAGGTACGTATCTGTAGCTAACTTCAGTTACGACTGTACACACACTGTGTCGTTTACAAATGATCCCAGACGACAGCAGCCACTCACCTTTAGATGGACTGCATTTTTACTTGCTATTTCTATGTTATAAGAAAAATACTTCTCATTCTGCCCTATAACAGTGTTAAGGGTTACCATCTTCTGATTTAAATGGTAAAAGAAAGAAACTGACACTGATTCGAATCCAATCTCGTGTAGAAGCACTGAATTAAATTCCTCGTGTTTCTTCGCGTAAGCAAGGCATCCATCCTCGGGAACACTTCTAGTTGATTCTAGTCGAATTTGGTTACAGATCTCCATAATCAGCAGTGATTATAATGTGAACAGTATATTATAATGTGTGCTTCATATTCATTAATGTGATATATTTTATTTTAATCGGAATTCAAAGTTAAGCAAATTTAGACATATCATTTGTTACTTTGACGCCTTCTATGTTCTCATTGTAATCAAAATGGGTGATCCCATTAATCAATGAATATTGAGCAAAAATAATCTATGAATATTAAGATAGAAAATGTGGTTTATATTTTGATATGGGGTACATTAAGAACATACACTATTTAATTTAATTTATTTGTATAAATTTTAAACGACGACACTCTAAAAACATTAAAAGTTATACGCGATTCATTTTTTTCTACACTTTCAGTCTCCGAAAGCACTAAAAATTATTGCTCGTTTTACGTTTTCAATGAAACGCTTCCCTTAAATAACCATTTTGGAGTGTAAAAACTGCGCCAAGTTGCCCTGTCATCAAATTACTTTTACATAAGTGCTCTTTGGCTAAGAGCTCAGCGACGACGCTTGTTTAAGCCCGGAATTACCAATTTGTACAGTATGTTGAGAAGTACTTCGTTCTTTTTATTATTTCTCTGGAATGCTCAGCTCCTTTATTCAAGTGTTTCAGATATTTAAAGAAATATATTTATAGAATTATCCAAAACACTTTTAAATAAAGAGCACTGGCCTATTCGAGTAAATTTAATCTATTTTGGTTTTGCAACATTTTCCGATTTTGTAAATAAATTACTTTGGTATTTTATGTACCCAGTACTTTTATGATCAAGAACCTATCTTAACCTTATACTAAAGCAGAAAGAAGCAATCGCCAATATGTATGAATGAGGAAGATTGACAATATATGTATATCGTACAGTTCTATAATATTTTTATACATGGATACTACAAAGAGTAGTAGTATTTATTGTGTACGCGTTGTTGATTATGCTGGAAAAATAAATGGGTCCGCGGTAAAAAAAAATGAGTAAGTATGACACAAGATACAACTTATAAGAGATTAAAAGATGTTTTCGAAAATTAGCAAATAACCTAAAACTTAAAAAAAATGACAATAGCTACCTATAAACTGTGTGCTCGATCGGTTGCAATAAATAAAGTAACCGATGCCTAACCGTTTAGTATTTCAATTTAACCCTGTCTAAATAGGTTTAAATCCTTCAGTTACATTATACGGGGATATGCCACACGAAAACCTATGGAAACTTTATCGAAGCTAACATCGTTGACCCTTCGAATGGAAACCGCAATCGGTAAACAGGACACCAATAAATGTCTAATTCAAACAGTAGCAAATCCGGCTTACGGTGAATCAGCGAGAGGCTTATAGGATTCTGATGTTTCAATGTAATATCGGTGTTGGATCTATTTTTACATAATATAATGAATAAGGTTTTTTACATTCGTGACCCCACTAGGGTGAGCTATATCGTTCGATTATATTGTCATAAACAAAAGACTGGTACATAAATACCAAGACCCAGGAAAGAGATTTTTTAACCTCCTGCGTTTGACACCCGCATGATAATCGGAGGCGCGAAGGTCATTAAACGGCAAGAGCTAGAAAACTGACTTAAAACAGTAATTTCTGCTCATCAATCTTTGTAAATAAAAAAGAATTTGATGTTCATTGTTATTTCTCTTGAAGAATATATTTACTCAACTATAAGTTAGCGTGCAATGTCACACATTTTATACTAGACCCCATTAGTCCTGCGGTTGTAAGGCAGAAATAGATATAACTAATTAAAGAGTGACATTAAATGCCCTTTACTTGAACAGTGTCGGTGAAACTTGAAGTTTTATTTGATTTTACCGTTTTACATTTTCTGTTTTTATTTTGCTGTATCTGATATTGAATAGATTATTCAATATCATAACATTATTAGACAACACCATACCGTTCTATTATCACAAATATTACTTAATAACTTAAAATTCAGCCTTCACTTACTGTTGCCATGATAATGAGTATCTTATGTGTGATTGCAGGTAATGAGCTGTTCCATATTAAAATGTTCCAAATTCGACTAAATCCAGCGAAATCCGACTAGTATTTGCGTGCGTAACAAACACACATACATCTTCACAAACTTTTACCTTTATTCATAGGATTATTGCAGTAATTCTAAATAAAATAATAATGTTTATAAACCAGCTGTTGCAGACTTTACACAAACAAACAACTTTAACATTTTACAGAAGCAAAGATTTTTATGTTCATCCGCTAGCGACTAATTACTATATCTGCGTTCATAAATTCTCATGCTAATCATAGTTGGAACTTGGCTGCACGCTGCCGGGTACACAGATAAGATATCTATTCGTTATGTATTGCATCCGTTTCCGTCCGCTCATAATGCACTATAAATAACTTTACAAAGAGATGCCTTAAGATGAGTAAAATGCATCTTAACATTTGTTTATTCTTTTATTTTTACATAACAAACGTATTACGTAGTACTATTAAATTTATAAATGAAACGAATATACATATTTTTTGCGTTACTTAAAGTAAATTTAGTATTGTTAAGTAGTTTTTCTATTCGAATGAACTATCTACGACTCTTGTCTTTAATTTTTAATTCTCATGAAATACAAAAGAAGCAGACGCGATTAAATATTTATTTTATTTAACGTAACTTACATTGTCTACAAACTAATTTTCATTAACAAATTTTGAAACAACATAAAGCATTGTAAAACAAAGTTAGTTAACTTTAAATTTGCATTCTCTGTTGTTTTTTAAAAGACCTGTAAAATCAGTAAAGGTTGATTCGAAAATATCAAGCAACGGACGTTAATTATAACACGAGTTAAGAAATAGTTATCATGTATAGAAAGGCATAATTTCGAACACATTAAAAGTAATTATTTTGAAAATACGGCTGCACACTTCACTCGTCTCCCTCCAGCTTCCCAAAAGCTGCCATATTTCCTATGGATAGTGTTATTAAATAATTTCCAGCATCTTGGAAAAATTGCTCCAAACATTAGTAATAATTTTTTTATTGTGATTTATTTATTTCTTTTTGATGGTATTCTTAAATGTCAGTATTAGAAATGGTAGTTATACAAAATAATATTTTTTAATAAAAAATAGATACCGCCTTCTATACCATAAAAGCAAAAAATAATTTATACATACACATAGGCATACAGCAAACCCAGGAAGGTAAGTTTTGAAATGAAATATTCCCTCAGGTGAAAGACAGACATTCAAATGAAAATGAAGAAGGCCCCGGATATATTAAGATGTAATATTTAATTCAACATTTTAAGATGTAATGATTTTGCAATTTTCCGGGAAATTCTGCTAACTCTTTTTAAATTCCAATGAAATTAGACTCCCTGTGAAGGTAGCTGCATGCAATCTTTGAATCCTGTGAATCGGTCACAGGATTGCGAAATAATCGCCGAACATACATAAAAATTACCGTTTACATTAGTTCATTACATGATAAATACATCAGATTTTCTTATTATTATAGATATTTGGTTAAAAAAAATACATTTTATAAAAAATTAAATATACAAAATTTTGATTAACATATAGTACATATACTTTTTCTGGCCGTACTGATAGTACATAAAGTCTTCGATAAACAATACAAACACAAGCTTAATTTAAACTCAAACAAAATCATAATTGTTTCAGCCTTCCCCAATATCTCACTGTCATTTGACCTAAGGGGCCGACAGAGACGAATCGAGTCATTATCCGCCTCAAGAAAACAATTCATGTATACACTTCCGGCAAATTACGACCTTTAATCACTGAGAACAATCGTTTGAATGTACCCGACATCCTTGTGGGAATAATACTTAAACATACTCTTATATATTATGTTATGGAAATTATCTTTTCATGTAACTACTAAAGACACCCGTATATATTATGTACAAGCTGAACCCCGCGGTTATACTCGCGTTTAAAGAATGTAACTTGACATGGATACATACAGTCGAAACTGTAGACGTATACAATTTTATCATAATAGCTTTGTTAGAGGGGACTGATAGCAACAGACATTAGCGGCAGTGACATTGGCTGCGTGCGCGTAGAGCGCGCGCGGTTTTATTGTACGAAACCCTAATAACATTTTCTAAAATAGAAGTAGCCTAAGTTACACCTTATGATTAGCTATCCAGTAGTGAAAATCCCGTCAAAATCAGTCCATCAGTTTCAGAGATTACCCAGAACAAACAGTCAGACCGATAAAAAATTGTGTTTATATATGCCTTTTGGTAAAAAGCCGATTTTTTGATATTACAAACAGACACTTCAATTTTATTTATATGTATGTATTTTTTAAATGAAACTGCGTTAGAATCATTGTGATTCATAAACGTATCCGTTGTTAGCGATGTTTCCCTCTCGCATGAAGCCGACCTCCGTTTGTGGGTCAAAGGGAGTCATACGGAGCGACGAACGCTTAAAATACGATACGTCGTTCATTTTCCAGCGGAGTACGGGACTAACTGATGAATTAACTTATCTAAGTACATAATATTAATAGACATACGAAATAGTGGAGTTTTTTTTTCTATTTTGTTTCCCTTGACTGCTTTTAAGGGAATACTTCTTAAGGCATTCTTTAGGGTTCTTTAGCCAGAGTACAGTCAGATCTGTAACGCTACATCGGATATATTCGGCTTCAATCGGTATCAGCCAGCGAGTCAGTGGATGACTAACGCTGGATCAGAAGAAAGTTTATAAGTTCCCATGATAGAATCGGAAACAGAGTATTAAAATATGCTTTAAGAATATCAGTAGAGGTATAATAAATTCTATAACGTATTATGTTCAATTATGTGTGTAACTTTGTAACGCAAATTGAATTTGTGAAGTAATGACGCATCCGTTGTTTTATTAACACAGATTCTACGCTACTTTCTGCTAAACCAAACGTAGCAAAAATTTTACACACATTCTTTAAATAACTCATATACACCGAAAAATCGCTATGCGGTAAATCGCCAGGTATTTGTCGGATATTTTCTGTTTAAAGTATATTTATAATTCATAACACAACATTACCTTGCATACTTGCATAATAGTCGCAGGCATGCATGTTTGACCACAAGTCGTATTCAAAATTACGATAATTTATTTTAAAAAGCTGTTAAACATACTTTTACTAAATTATTTGTCAATCATTTACTTATTTCGGAGCTATTACTTCATTTATATTTGAATACGGACGCAATCAATTATTTATGAATTATAGTTGAATATACTCTTGTTCAGCTAAGCATATACATAAAATATTAATCTTAAATACCATCGCGCCATGTACCAGTATTTATTCAGTAAACGACAGAACTAAACCTCCAAAGTCGTAAATAAATTGAGGCAAATGTCACCACTCCTATGGTAGCTAAAATGCCGTGAACAGGTCTGTGATATAAGAATGTCGATTTACGCCAGGGGCAAAGTACAAAATGATACGTTCTACGGGACATGACAGGATCATATTTCTGACTGTCCTAAAAGTATACATATCAGTGACCGCGTCACGCATCACCGCGTTAGGTTAAGAATTCTTAATTAGATCCCACATATAACAATTCGAGACCAAATCCAAAATACCTAAATCAAAAGCAAGCCTGTTCAGATGGTATAGCAACATCTGCGGCAATCAGCCATCCATATACACAGGAGGTGGGCGCAACCAAGATAACAGAAGCAACTTTACTCAGATAGCGCTAGTATACAAAAACTTGAAAGATACCCAACGCTATATTAGGATAGCCGAGCCCAATTATCATATGATATCAATTAATTATAAAGGCGAAAGTTTGTGAGGATGTGTGTATATTTGTTGTATGAATTCACGCAAAAACCGCTGGGCGATTTTCGTTGAAATTTGGCACACAGATAGTTTGTGACTTAGATTGATACAACGGATACTCATTACCATGTAAACGTGACCAAAGCAGGTGGGAAGTCCGGGAACAAGGTAGTAAAATAAGTGAAAAAAAAGAAAATGTTCATAATTCACAAGGGAAATAAAAAGTAATGATATCATAGGGCATATAGGGTTGGCTTCAAAATTTGGAGAACGATGTTTTCAAAGGTGTGTTTAGTTTATAAAAAACACCTTTGAAAACATCATTCACCTAATAAGAAAATATTATATTCGAAGTTAATTTATGTGGTTCTACCACAGTAGGTTCGACCGGGGAGGTACCACCGTCACACCATGTGGCTACCTCAAGCAATTCATCAAGAGATGGCGCCACTGTATTCTGAATCACGCTAACGGAGTTTTTTCAACATCCTGCATATATACAAGCTCCGAGCAGAGACTATCGGAGCAGGGCCGCTCCCTAGGCAAACCTATTTCTGACGTTTCGTAGAAAGGATGTTAACGGCTTACTTATAATGATGCGACTATTTTAGTCCTGCAGAGTAGAATAGTAACTGTAATTTACAGAATAATAATTTACATATAAAACTCAAGTTTTGTATGAAGTTGATTATAGATGTGTATGGGCGGTATCAACCACATGCTTTTTTAACAATCGATTAAGTAATTGTTGCAGCCCATATTGTCTACATACATCTACATACAAACTTGTTGTATCATACAAGTAAAATCGTTAGCGTAATTCCGAAAGGGGTACAGCTTATCTCGGCCGACAATTGCTTTCGTAACGCATTCCCGTTTCATCTAGTTTCAAATCACGATTCTAAAGAAGATTAAATTAAAAAAGTTAAAGAAATATTATAACATGTATTAAAATTTTACATTCTACTTGTGATTTATGTGATAAAGATATGTGATTTAAATAGAGCTTATGTGATTTAAAGAGATATTATTAATATAAGTGATATAAAGAGCTCAGTTGGAGCGCTGCCCACAATATTAGCGTTTTATGTAGTACAGTGAGGTGAATAAGCTAGCTTAATAGGTCGCCACTGCCTTCTGGCAAAACAAATATACACGATAGATGTGCTATCCAAACTCGCTGACCGTACATTCTGAAGAGCACTTACATTCTGGAGTAACAGTTTGTAAATAGTTTCGAATATTGTGAGCGTACGTGCTTTCAGCTAGTGTAGATTTGTACATTAAATTAATGAAATTAATGAATGATTGTATTGTAATAATTGTGACTAATCTTGTAAATTAATTTAATAATGAATTTATAATAATAAGTACCTACAAATTGTATGCCTTAACAGGTGGAATTTGACACACCTATTCTGTTACCATCGATCATTTGTACCTACCCATTTTCAGGCAATAAAAGATTTGAATTTGAAATTTCATCGGGTTCAAAAAAGAAGAAATTGTGAAACTTTTCCCATTAAAAAGTTAAAAATAATGGAACTGGCTTGCAATTCCGGAAGCAACACTGCCACACCTATTTCTGTCTGATAATATCAATGTTAAGCTCTGCTGTGTTCTAGTCTGAAGATAAAGAGGAATTATCCGAGGCGTTTTAATTTTAGTCCTTAGGGGTGGCGACGCATCTATGGTCAACCTCAGGTAAGACTAATCGTATCTGGGGTTGATAATAAATGTCCAAGTGTGGTGTTGGCCACGTACCAACGGATGGACTGCGTGCTCCTTTACTACTCCTTATTATAAAAAAAGAAAAAAATCAACCAGCATATGGCATCTTTAACACGTATTTTACACAGCTCTTCAGTAATCAGTAATCAGTCATTAATTGCGTAAGTACAGGTATACATATCGATAGATAGGTTTACAATTGTTCTCTGTACATGCCCAAAGGGCGTGCAAATTTCTATGTTAATAAACACCAAAATGTAACAATCTTATATTAATAATTCTCTACAAATGTCATGTTAATTAATGTCTTCAGTGTTTGGTGGGTGTAAGGCACGTGTATTGTCAATAAAATCTATTTTAGTTTTCAGGGGTGAATAACATGAGTTAAAAATAAGTTTATAGTTAAAAATAGTTTTATATCGTGAGTGTAGCGTTGACTATATCTGCATTTTATGTAGGTATGAAACGTGTTATAAAAGCCACAGAGTGCCTTAGAGCGCATATATGTGTAGAATCGACTGGCTATTAAAACCACACACTGGGCACATATTCTGCAAACAAGTTGTTACGTAAGCCACTCAAAGCTTTCATCGCCATAGTTTTCAATGTTACTATCATTTGAAATTTAAGTTTATCTAACTTTAGGTATATATTGATGAGGTTTCGACATAATTGTTAGAAGCTATAATGTACTTCATAAAATCAATACTGATATACAATTTTAGACAAAAAATATCGCGGAATTGATTGATTAAAATAATACAAAAAATAACCGCGTATCGTAAGTAACCTAATTATTATGTAGGATGTACAAATGGGTTGTAAAAACTAGTTATATTATTATTATGCCAGTAATTTGGTAACAAACAAAGAAACAATCCGACAAATTATAATATATCCGTATACACCTTCCACAAAATATTTGGATAAGTAAATACCTTCATATCTGAAATTTTCTTAACAATATTCCTTGATTACAGATCCCAAAATACAGGGTGGTGTTGCTCGGCGACGCCGGCGTCGGGAAGACCGCCCTCGTCTCTCAGTTCATGACGTCAGAGTACATGAACACTTACGACGCTAGTCTGGGTAAGAAATATGATGTATATTTAATTTTGTAGCATTATATAGTATCTAGTACTATACTTATAAAATTAATATGAGCTTTTAATTACACGCTTTTAAGTGCTTGAATTTCTAAAAGTGCTTCATTTTGTATTGTTCGTAGAATGTGTCATAGACGAAGTAATAGATAGACTTCTAATATTTAAATTTTATGAGTGTTGTGTGTCTTGCTGGGTGTCTATCTTGAATAACACGACTCTGTTTATTTTCGTGGGTGCCATAGGAGGGGTCTAAGGGACAAAATTTTGGAGATGCACAACAACTTCCTATGTAATAACATAATGCGGTCAACACGCTTGGGGACTTATATCCAAACAAACACACACACTTTCTACACTCATAGCCCCACAGTAGGATTTTCTCCTGTGTCGTGGGTGCCATGGACACACAAATACGAATACACA